>CAEGAF010106940.1:0-16018 GCA_903067075.1 Micropoecilia bifurca
AGGTGACAGTTGGATGTTACGATACTTGCAGATGAATATCGATTTTTTTTTTTCTAGGAAAGAAAATATTGATATATATCACGATATCGATATTATTATACAGCCCTAATGATGACAGTTATTTTCACACTGATCAGGTGCAGCTTCTCCTCAGCATACACTGTTTGCTAATGGCAATTTGTCCTGTTCAGAAAAAGTAGAGCGGGAAAACAATAAGGACTACAACCAGGTCTTGCTGGATGTTCAGCGTTCTCTACGAAGGTTTCCACCTGGTGAGTAGTTTGCATTAAAAACCAAAAAGAACTGCTGTTACTGCTTTGCAGTATGTCCAACATGTTGGGGTACTTTTAGTAGGAATTTAGGAAGATGTCGTAATCTCATCCAAATTACTGTTAAGGTGCTGGAAATTTTTATTTTTATTATTATTTTTTTTAGGGTTTAGGTTATGAAAGAAACAAAACTTTTTATTATTAATTTAGATTATTATATTAGAATTTGATTGTGGGATGCTGTAAAAGGTTTTCACATTTTATATTCTGCTCACAAAACGCCTAAAAAAATAAATAAATATTCTCTTGAAATGAATGCAGTCTTACATATTTTTGACTTTTACTTGCTGACCTGGAGGATTCATCTGGCAGTTAACATTCATGTCGTTTTTTTATTGGATGCACTTTGCACTACAAAAAATTTGCCAAGTCGTCTCACAAGTGATTTTCTAAGTAAGAACTGGTTGTGAAACGCTGGGCTTAGGTTAGTTGGCCTTTCAAAGGTTTGTCTAATATCCATCAGTCTGAGTCTGGCATTGTTGATCACAATAACAGTTTAGTATCTGTTATTGTTTGTATTTGTTAGTATCCAGGTGAAAATGTTATTTTTTTTCCAAGTAAATGTATTAATGTAGCACCTGCTCTCAGCAATGTTGTCTCAAAGCATGTTTACAAAAAAGCCAGTTGTAAGTCAAATTCCAAGTCAATAACATGATTTCAAATTGATCCCAGTCAGTAAGCTAAGTTTTTATTTATGAACAGTCCTGTTTAGATTACATTGTTTTTTCAGCATTAAAGTTAATACACTTCACTTTTAATGCAGCTTCAAAACCCATTTCAAAAAAATTCATTTTTCAAAATTATATAAAAAGAATATTATTAAGGCATATTTGTTTCTCTGTCTTCCAAAATCTGCTGATAATTTTTGTTTATTTTTAAACTGTAAGAGTTTTTTTTTTAATTTAATTTAAAAATTTTATTATGTTGTTTTTTAATAAACAGCACTTTGCATCAGCTATGGTTGTTTTAAAATGCTTTATAAATAAAGTTGGTATGGTATAAATGTTAGCCGTAACAGATTTTGACTGGTCTGTCTTAAAATAAATCTAGATTTTTATTTTTAGTTGAGCTGATGTTTTAAATATATTAAGATATGAAAAAGCACCGAGACTGAAAACGTATAAGAGCCAGCAGCAACATTTTGTCTTCAATGCGCTTGTGCAGGTATGCCAGATGAGCAGAGAGAGGGTCTTCAGGAAGAACTCATTGACATAATCCTGAGAGTTCTGCAACGTAATTCCCAGCTGCACTATTACCAGGGATACCATGACATCGTTGTCACCTTCTTGTTGGTTGTGGGGGAGCGCCTGGCAACCGTTCTAGTGGAAAAACTCTCCACACATCACCTCAGGTACGTGCCAAAAGCAAATCGGTCAGCAGTTTGTCTTCGTTTAAGGTTAGATTAGACTTAAATCTGAATTATTTGCTTTGCCCTCTATCACAGGGACTTCATGGACCCCACCATGGACAACACAAAACACATTCTTAACTATCTGATGCCTATTATCGAAAGGGTCAACCCTGAGCTGCAGGACTTCATGCAGCAGTAGGATTCCTTGTTATTTTATACACAGCTATGATGGATGTTGCTGGCTCTGGTAGATATTCACAAAGCAAAATCCTCCAAAATGTTCATGTCGTATGAAGAAGAATGGGGAGAAAGAGAAGGGCGATGCATGCGCAACTTAAGAAAAGAAAACATGGAAAATGTATTAAAAACTTTACTTTAGACAGACGCAACAATTTTGCAGGGACATAAATCTATAAGCTTTGAATGGAATTTTGCAATCCCTGAATATTATTCCTTATTAACACATTCTGTTATGAAAAATCCAGAAGCAATGTTCTATTTTTCCAAAAAAAGCTCACATAAATGTTCCACATTAATATACGCAAACATTGCAGATAAAAGATTTTAAATGCAGTCTCTGCGCTCTTTCACAGAACACTGATCCTATTATGATAGCTTAACTTTAGACTGTAAACAGCACGTCATTAAGTCCTTTGCTTGGCTCGCTGACTCCATTGATGGCCTTTTGAACCAACTTGCTCTGTCTGGTCTCCTCACGTAGCCTACAATTTCTCATCATATCTTATTGTTTTTTGTTTTGTTTTTTTAAATGCATGTTTTTAAAACCAGACAGATTTGGTGAAAACAAATCTGTAGTTAAGAAGCTGTGGATTATCTCAGGCTTGTTTGTAATTTAATCCCATTGTAAGTCTTTTATTAATTCTCAGGGCTGAAGTGGGCACCGTCTTTGCTCTCAGCTGGCTGATAACCTGGTTTGGCCATGTGCTCTCGGATTTCCGTCATGTTGTACGATTGTATGACTTCTTCCTTGCCTGCCATCCGCTGATGCCAATCTATTTTGCAGCTGTGGTAAGTTTCCTCTCATGTTTACTTAGTTGAATATTTCACCAGAGAAAATAGTTTTGATACAAAAATATGAAAAAGAAGTGCATGTACTGTACAGTACATTCATGAGTACTTAGTTTGGTATGCATTACTACCTCTATGCAGGGTGGCATGAAGGCAGTCAGTCCATGGTGCTGCTGAGGTTTTATTGCTTTTTCTTTTCTTGTTTCTCTTTTCCCATCACATATTTTCCTTCCACTTAACTTTCCACTAGTATTCTTAGGTACAGTAATTGTTTTTTGCATCTTGTATTTCTTGTGTAGGATGTCAATGGTTGTCTGCTGAACAACGGTCAGATTTGCGGTCTTCCCCAGGATTCTGTAGGAATGCTGGATATTCTGATTTGTTAAAAACTTGTTTATTAGGATTAATCCATAATCATTACATTTACAAGGGAAACAATTCTACTCTACTGAGATGCTGCTGTGGTTTAATCAGATGTACAATTTGGCACATTCCCACCCCCATCTTGGATACAAGAAGAAATGGTTGAATGCTGATGTGATTGATCCCTTAGGAGTAGGGTCACTTCAGCTGTGTCACATATTGATGTTCGACATGTTTTTTTGTTTTTTTTCCCTCGAGATTGCAACTAGTTTGGCAAGCCCGATTTGTCTCAGAAATTTTGTTGTAGCTTGTTGCACCCCTGACAGCAGACTCCTTCACTCAATCGCACTCACAGTAAATACTTGCACTTGTCATGATGGCCCTTGAGAAATGAATGTGTTATTTGTTGCAGATTGTGCTGCACCGGGAGCAGGAGGTGTTGGAATGCGAATGTGATATGGCAATGGTCCATCACCTGCTGTCTCAGATTCCCCAGGATCTGCCATACGAGACACTGATCAGCCGAACTGGAGACCTTTTTGTCCAGTTTCCTCCCTCTGAACTGGCCAGAGAGGCAGCTGCACATGAAAGGTACTTAGGTCCTTAGTGCTGATGCTTGTAAACGCATCACCCTTATAGCCTTACAGTTTCTGCCATCTTTTATTTCTCTCCTTTGCAGCCTCTTTTAATATAAAGCACAAATTAAATTTTCCTTTGCTTTTCACCAACAAGCGTAACTTGCTGTTCTATTAACTTCTTCAATGCTCTTTTTTTTTCTTCTCCCCCCTTTTCCATCTCTATTTTCCTCCTAAGCATGGCGACTTCTACCTTTAAGGACTTTGAGCTCGCATCTACTCAGCAACGGCCGGACACAGTTCTCCGCCGCAGACGCAGACAAAAGCTGGGTTCTCCGGAGAGCTCGACGGCGAACCCTGTCATGACTGTGGCAAAGCCTTCAACTGCCCGGCGCTTTGTCAGATTGGCAGTCATGGGTCTGACTGTGGCTTTAGGGGCAGCAGCTCTTGCTGTGGTCAACACAGCTCTGGAGTGGGCCCCCAAGCTGGACTTGTTTCCTTGAACTACTCTAAAACCAACATGACATCTTTTCTCTCCTTGACTGGTGGATCCTTTCCTAGAACCCTCTGAACACTTTTGGAGTCTAACACTGTCTGGAGAGTGCTAACTAAGCCGAACACCTTAACACTCCTCTGTTGTCGTCAAGTACGCGACCAAACATCCCGCTCTCAGAGGAGTTCATAAGTCTGTGGCAATTTATGAATCCTTAAAAGGGCGTGTAGGTTTAAAAGCTGCTGGCGCTCCTAAATGAAGAATTCTCCATGTTAAAATGAAGAAAATATTTCCAAGGACTGTTGTTAATTGTGTCATAATTAAAGTTTATTTATATTTTGTAATGGGATGTCTGAATTAGTGTTTCGCTCACTGAGATTTATGCTGAAAGCCTGACTCACTACACTTGAAACTTGCTGCCAAGAATGAAAGAATGTGTGTTTGTGCGTGTGTGTGTGTGTGTGTGTGTGTGTGTGTGTTTGTTTGATTGCAATTCATTTGTTA
Organism: Micropoecilia bifurca; assembly: GCA_903067075.1. Lineage (NCBI taxonomy): Eukaryota > Metazoa > Chordata > Actinopteri > Cyprinodontiformes > Poeciliidae > Micropoecilia > Micropoecilia bifurca. The sequence continues at coordinate 4,645 of CAEGAF010106940.1, forward strand.
TACGCGTTTGATATCTGTACTGAGACCAACTTGAGGATCCCCTGTATTTAAACAACTATAAAATTTGAGGGATGTCAGTAATTTTACTGGAACACAAAACCATTTTAGGGTCGTAATTTTATGGGTTTTAGTTTCTTCGTCCTCTCCGATTGTTTTTCAGTTGTAGAATTTGGATCTTTTTCTGTAAATGCAGTATCTACTAGAAATGTCAATCTTCATTGTGCATTTTAAGTACGGATTGTGGCTAAGATGATCCATTTTTCATATAAAAATTAATACAAATGGGTATAAATAAAGTAGTCTAATTAACATACGTCAATAATTTTATTGAAGGTTAACGCCGAAATCGTAGAAATGGCTTTTACAATCCGGAAATAAACAGTGACTTAGCAAAGAGTTGCAAGAAAGCCCAAATATTTAGTAAAACCGTCTTTATAATGGTTCCTCTGAGACATGCCCTATAATAGCTATTCACTCTTCTGTCTTTCTTTTTTTTTCTCTCTGGTTAAGTGTGCACTAAGGAGGATAAATGTCTTTGCGAGGCATCTTTAAATCCTCCTCTGTACATAAGAAGAATTTCTTAAAGTGGCTAGAGCAATCAAGCTGGTCTACCTGTAAAGTGCCACCATTTCCTTGTTCTTTGTAGTGGAATAAAATGCTCAAATCATGTTGCAGAAATGCAGATGAGAAAATCATAGCACATTTAGATCCAGACCAGAGCGATATTTTAATCCCTACATTTAAGCTTTGTACTATATTGACTGAATTACATCTAACCAACTTTATTAGAGAAAGCTTCCACAGTTGACTTTAACTTCTTTGTTGCAGATCGCAGTATTACATTTTAAATCAGAACCAGCCGAGCAGCACACTTTACTATTAAAAAGGATTTGCATTTAAAGTAGCTATAAAGCAAACGTTAAGCTTTGGTTAAGATCTTGGAACCATTGTTGTTCTGCCTATGATCTCTAAGATGATATATCTCTTGGAAAGCCTGGCTATGTGGATTTTGCTTTGCAGTATCCTGCTCTTTGGCTATGGGTCTGAAACTTGAGTGTGTGCCTGAACACAGAAGGGTGTGACAAATACATGCCAAATTATAGGTGGGTTGTAGTGACATTTCAAAAATGGCTTAAGTCTGAAAAAATAAATAAATAAAATACTACCTGACTGATCTCTGGTTTGTCAGAACAGAGTTTCTTCTGATTTCTGGTATGTAATTTCACTTTCAAACATACTATAAGCTTTATTTAAACACATGACACTTGGTAAATTTTGTTTCTAAGCGTATAATGCATTCATGTTGTCCAACCTTTTCTATTCACCTTTTTAAATGGTGAGTGTCCATGGTTTGGGAATCGCATAAGAACTAATCTTAACAGAAAATTACAACGATGCCAAGTTGGTGTATCTCTGATCTATGTAATGTTTTATTTCCCTTTAATTATAAAAAATGATGGTTGCAGAGTGGTGAGTCACCTACATTCTTGTGATGGCATATTGTTCTTTTAATGAAGTTGCAGTAAAGCAAATCACAAGAGAACTCAACATTTATCACTCTGTATCTGCATTGTATTTAAAAGATGAATAACCCATATTATGAAACACAAAGTGGAAATGGCTCTAAATTCCTAAACCATACTGAAGGTGACCTGACAACGAAGGAATCTTTTCATGAAGACACTTGCTGATCAGTATCATAAAGGATCACTTAGTTACATAAAACGCCACCCAGTGGAATTTCTTTTCATTGCACTAAATGATGTATCTGCCTTTTGATTATTTTGATATAAAAACTGGTATACTAATGTTAAGTTGTACTATAGAATGATAATAAACTTGAAAATGTTTGCTGTGTTTGTTTTAATTCTTTATTCAATTAAAATATATTAGGTGTTTTGATGCTGTAATATATTTTCATTGCCCTGCGACAGACTGGCGACCTGTCCAGGGCGAACCCCGCCTCTCGCCCGGAACGTCAGCTGGAGATAGGCACCAGCAACCCTCCCGACCCCTCTAAGGGACAAGGGTGCAAAGAAAATGGATGGATGGATATATTTTCATTTTAAAACTTGTATAGCATGAAACTTTTTAAAAGTATTGTTAATTTTAGACAGTTGTGCAGCAGCATTTCAAAGCAAAAGTAAATTCAGGGTCTGTATGCTAAAAGTGGGCAAGTGTAATAAAAAGAGTTATAAACAGTTAGAAATTCTAAAATATATAGTCTTTTCTGATAAGATTAATACCACCCTATGTTCTTCTGGAGCCTAAGAATAGTTGAAAGATACCAGGTTCCAGCAAGATTAAGAACCTAGTTGGTCATCCTATTGCCATCCACCTTCATTGCACTGGTTTGTCTCACAATGTGAATCTGACCTCCAAATTAAAGAGGCTTCTGTGCCTTGCTGTAGGAGACTGCAGAAATGTTTGAATAAGACTAAGATTTATTTACGTCTCTCAGCATGCCAATGTATGCAGAAATATTTTACAGCAGTGCTGTGCACATGTCTTTATAATGGATCAGTGTACGGTTCTGTTTTTAAATGATTTGCAAATTTTATTGTAAATTGTACATATCACAATGTTGTGAAATGCGACTTGTGTGTGTTTATCCATATTATTTTCTTAGACAGTGAGACCATCCTATGGAAATTGCAGCTGGCTGAACTTCAAACCTTCTATAGTCTCTTAAACATGCACAATTTGGAGGTGTGTGTGTTTCTCGTTCTCTTGAGCTCCCTAGTCTCACCTGATACATTTTTAAGTATATCTTATTGCTTTGAGCTTGCAGTTTGATGCATTTGTAACCTTGTGCAAGTTCTCTGAGTGAACCAAAGTTGTGCGAGCTCATCCACATTCTGCATTTATTTCTCGTTTTCTATGTCACTAAGCAGGTAGTGTAATGTAAAGTGAACTTATGCGTGAATCTGAGTTTATAAGCCTCTGTGAGTGTGATCAAAGTTCAATTTACAATAATCACATTTTTCAAGTGATTCCAGTTTATTAGAATTAGAGTACATAATCTGCAGTATATTTGTTTTCAATATAAACTTGGCAAGGCATATTTAGATTTTGCAAAATGTAATTGGAAGTTCTAAGGCAGCACAATTTTGCAGTACAGCTGGAAGAGCACAAAACTTTTATAATTATAACGACATTTTTAGAAGGTAATCTAATTACTTAAAAATCCTAAGTCTTCGTAAAAATACAATGACTTTTAAATTTCAATTATTAAACGTGTGCTTCCTGCCTGAGTAAAGAGGTTTAAAACACCTTCGAAGTAAACATCAAAAACAACCCTTAAATATACAAATCACATAATGCAATACATTTTTATCCTGCACTTATTCAGGAGTGAACACTTGAGATGAAGAAGTTATTGACATACATTTTCATTACTTACTTCTCCCCAAGAGCATCAAAATAAGGAGATCTACATAAAAACTATGCAATTAATGTAAACAGTGCACACAGCATCCTTCACCCCAGTCTGAACAGAAGATTGAATAATCCCAGCAATTCCCCAAAAAACCGAGTAGTTGGCAAAACAGAACAACATACATGAATTACAACTTCAAAATACTTTAATCTCAGTTAAACTTTTGATTGCCTTTCGTTGGTTCCCGTAATTGCAGTCTTCATTGTTCAATTATACTGGTGTTTTTTTGAGAAGTGCTGAGTTGGAAAGTGACAAATTACAAAGAGAAATTATTAAATTATTAAGACATAGTTACAAACTATCTTGGAGAAGCATGATGGGAGGTCCATGTATTAAAGCTGTTTAGGTCTTAAGGCTTTTTCTTCCACTTTTTGATTGACAGCACAGACTCACTGGTCGATCAAAGGGACTAATGCCTTGAAAGAACCTGGAGATTAGATATAACATATGACTTAATCACCAGATTTAACACAAGAAGAACTCTGAGGTATTTTTTTCCCCTAGAGTTGACAGTGTGACATCTTTAGTTGTAGATAGATGCATAAATTGCATTTATTTTGGTTAACGTGCTATCAACGTTTACACGCGAGTGTAAAATATAATGTGTTTAATGCATCAGATTCTTAATACAATCAAAACAGTTCACAGTGATAGAGTGAACTGTTGAGCTTATGAGTTTGTTTGCCTCAGTGACAGTTTTGGCAATTGGGATGACAAGGCTGATTGTTAACCCGACATTTACAGCCACCGGATGTATCACCATTTCCCTGCAAAAAAAAAAAAAAAAAAAAGAATTGAGTGCATAACTCAAACAACAACAGATCCTTTCTTTTCATATTGAACTACACAAGTTTGTGTAGTTTCGTTTTCTTATGTATTGTGCAATGATATTTACGTTTGGTCCCCATCGGGCTTGTTTGGTGACCCAGCAGATTTCCGTCTTGCACATCAGACAACAGATCCAATCGCAGCCATCCTTTTTCTGGACGATGATGTCACACCGTGGGCATTTCATGGCTTCTCCATTCTGTAGCATGTTCTACAGTCACAGTATTATTTAACACTCAGTTTGCAATAAAGCCCAAACAGAAAGCATAAGACATGCACTAAATGCCGCTTTCTAAAGTTTTGTGCCACAAGTGTTTCTGACGCAATTGCCAAATTGTGCGGATTAAGTGAAATTACACACAAAGTGTGGGACTGAATCAATCAGCAAATATTCATCCAACTTAACAAAGATCAATAATTCAAAATGAGAAAAATAATAGAATATTCTTCTTTATTATTCTTTTTGAGGCAACATCTTGCCTCAAAAATTGCAGTATTGGACGTGTTGTTTTTAGTCTGCGTGTGTGCAGTCATAAGTAGACATTTTAATCTTGAAAACAGACAAACATATCCCTCTCTGTTGGCAACTACTTCTTCAAATCACTTCACATTGAAATAAGATTTCCAAAGTGATTAAAAATAGATATATAAAAACAACAGCAAAATTAACAGTTGCCACACTCAGCTCTGGGCTATCCTACCTCCAGCATCTGCTTTGTCTTCTGAGCCGCTTCATCGTTCTCTGCTCGGATGCGCAGGTCATCCTGGTAGTCCTTGCAATTCATGTCTTTGTGGATGGCCTGAAACAAAGTTAGCAAAATCAATTATTTATTATACTTTTAATATTACAATGTACAAAAAAAAGATCTTTTATTCCTTTGAGTCAAAATTGCAAACTTACTCGGCAGAGAATGCAATTGGTCTCATTGCAGAGGTCGCAGTGGAACTCGTTGACATCATCCTCATAGATGCACCACCCTCGACAGTTGGGGGTCTGACAGTGGAAGCTGTGCTCGGAGCGACTCTCTGCAATGCTCAAGCGCAGCTCCAAAAACCTCTGGTGCTCCTCCTCTGTGAGCAGCTGACCAAGGAATTGCAGCAGAATTCCAGGTTGCATATTTGCCCAGGATAAGGGAAGATCAATTAGAAATTGAGCAAACGTCTAAAGCTGCGTGCGCTTTGCAACAGTGATTACTCCAAGTGTGGGTTCTGACTGCAGCAGCATAGTACTAAATGTAGATTCATTGGGGCATTGGGTCATTGGGTTTTCTGCATTAAAATGTGTTTTTAGCTCACCTCTTTAATCTCTCGATCCAATAACTTGCTCTCGCAATCTGTATCCGCACAAGACACCTCTGCATCCTGGCTGTTTATGACTGTGCCTTTAAGACACTCCCTGAAGGAAAACAACATGTTCAATTGTTCTATTCAAACATTTTATGTGATTTTACAAGTCTGCTTTTACCTCTTAAGCTGCAAAAAAAAAGAAAAGTCCTCTCTAACCTGCAGAAGGTGTGCAGACATTCTCTGAGCACAATCCCGTCTCCTGGCTCCAGAGTAGAGAAACAGATGGGACAATCTGTCTCTGTGGTGTTAGTGATCAGGTTCTGGTCATCTGTGGCCAACAGGTACATGTAGTTCTGCTCACGTTCCAGCTGCTGAGCCTTCATTACAAGATCACAGAGGAGAAGGAGAACAAAACATGGATTTAGATCAGCAAGTAGACATAATTGATATCAACCATTACTGTCGCAGTTTACTTTAACAAAAGTGAACTGGCTGTAATTCAGAGCAGTTAGTTCCTTTAAATCATATAGCAGGTATTGCTTAGACTGTTAATCAGCATTGCGTACCTCTTCATATTGCAGAAAAGCCAGCTGTTCTTGCTGAATGCGTAAGACTTCCTCCTGGTCTGGCTGATAGATATCTGGCACCTCATAGTCCTGAGGTCTTTCAGCTCCACACATCTCACAGCCGGGGCGAGTTGGTTTGTTGAGGAAAGTGCACATCATGCAGGCCCAGCCCAACTAAACACAAATACACAAAATAACTCCACTGTTAAAAATTTAATAAGTGTTAGCATATCCAATTTAATTTCATCATATGTCTTGTCATAAGATCATTCTCAGAATGAAGAAAACGCCACTTTAAACAGGATTCAGATTTAGTTCCATTAGGAAATTAATAGACTTTCCATGGGCATTGAATTAATTCATATTAGGCTTTTGATGTATATTTTTATGCTGTCTTTTTTTTTAGCTATTTAACAGATTGCTTAGTTGAAATTAAGTTGAATTTATTGTTGATGTAACCTAATTCAAACAGGATCAAAATTATAAAGGCAGGTGCAAAAATCAACCCCCCCAAAAAACAACAACTTTATGAAAGCTTTATATAAAAATGTTCTACTGGTCTTTTGGAATAATTCTGACATAAATATTCCTAGAGTGAGCGTCGCTCCTCCACCATAACGTTCCTTCCCTGGGGAGGGGGTAGTCGCGCCACTGATCAAGCCTATGATTTTTGCATTATCTACGTTCTCACCTGAGGTTTAGGAGCAGGTTTGGGAGGAGTCGCGGTTTTAGGAGAAACAGGAGGAGGAACTATTTTGTTGCCACTGCCTCTAGGATGAAGCTGCAATGACCCCAGAGATTCAGCAATACCTAAAGACAGAAATGCAGTGCAAGTCAAATCACAAAGAAATTCAAGCTACATCTCTCTTTTTTTTCAAAATCAATATTTGGTTGGATAAGCTCTTTTTTTTTCTTGTTTAATAACTTGATAGAAGTCTACACAGAAACTGCATACATAGTTTGCCATTCCAATCAATAACCAAGAGCTAGAAAAGATCAGCGATGCACCTATAATTTGCCTGTTTTCCTGTTTTGGCTGCTGTTTTATGTCAGCCACATTATTGTCAACACTACTGACAAAAAAAGAAGAAATTTTATAAACAATATAGAAGACAGGACACCATTTTCTATATCTTCAGTACCGACCAGCTATGCGCTGTTGTTCCTGGTCCTGGTTGTGTTGCTGCCGTGTAAGCTGGGCTGCATTGGCAGAGAGGATAAACAGGAAAGCCTGATCTCCGCTCTTGCGGATGCCGTGGCTGTATAATGTCTCTTGATCTTGGGCCAAGCGTTTACCGATCACCCAGCGCTGGAGCGTAGGGTGGAACCCAAAGTCCTGACTGATCTGGAAATGTCAAAAAATAAAACAAAAACAGCATGAAATGTAGAAAAACAAAATAAATGTGAAATGGAAAGATAGAACGATGTCAGGGAAAATATGGAATTGTAATACATTAGTTACGATTAAAACATTTATTTCAGACTTTTTGATTCATTACAGTGTATCCAATAATTTCTTTTAGCTTTAGCATGTCCATCAACGTCAGTTTAAGACCGTTCAACAGGCTCAGTATATTATTGGTATGCTTAATGTGAATGCATAGCACTTAGAATATGACATTTAACCAAATACTGCTTCTATTACAATACTGCAAACACTTTTACTGTGACGATGGATTTGAGTATATATGTTATTTTCCAATCAGAATGGTGTGACTTGCATTTGTATTCAGTTCCTTCAAGTGCATTCCACAAACTGCAGTGCAACTAGTTCCCAGTAGAGAATGCCTTTGGGTAATTTAACTCAGCATAGGTACAGCTGATCTATGAAGGTTTCAGAGGTTTAAGGAAGAACAACATTGAACAAAAAGCATCACGAGGACAAGAAGCACACCAGATACATTAGGAGTAAAGTTGTGAGGAAATTTAAAGATCAGCCATGAGGCCTGGTATAACTCTGGGGAAGAAGGAGAGAGATCCACAACTTGGGTGGAAAAATCTGGGGAAAGGGTAGTTATTAGTGGTGCCTTACATAAATCTGGCCTGCACTGAAAAGAGACAATACAAGAGGCATGGCTGGTTGAAACCCATAAAATGCTCTGATTGCAGTTTGCCATAAACGATGTAGGAGTCACAGGAAACAAGCAAATAAGATGCTCTGGTCAGAAGAGACCAAAAGATTTACCTTTTAAGCCAAAACATGACAGGGATGGGAGGAAAACTATTTCACACCACCTTAAACACACTATCCTCACTGTGAAATATCATAGTGGTGGAAGCATCCAGCAGGCAGAGAGGCTTGTCCAAGTCGATTAGAAAATGGATGGAACTAAATACAAGAAGTAAAACTCTCAGAAGCTACAAAAGACTTAAGACAAGAGATTTCACTAAAAGCAGATCTGGCTTAAACATAAGGACAGACCTGGAAACACTAAAGCTCAGTGTCCAAACTTAAACCCATCTAATAATCTGTCGAAAGTTTGAAAATTGCTGTTCAGATATTCCCTCATCCAAAGAGCCTGAAATAGTTGCAGAGTTCAGTTCTCTGAGTACTGAGTTTTAGGGGCTGTTTTGCTTTACCCTATCACATAACAATACAGGGGTATAGGTTGTGTTGTGACAATTAGAAAAATATCTCAAGGGATGTGAAAGGGATGCAGCATTGTGTAGATCATATGGTAATATTGCTATGTTTTTGAGGACTACTGTAGTAAAAAAGGAAAGAAGCATTACTGCACCTTGTCTTTAACCTCTGCAATTGTCATGCCAGTGGAAACAATAAGGGTTACTGGAATATAATCTTCTGACTCTGCATCCTGCACACCAACCATCAATCTACAAACAAGAAAACAGTACACTCTATGAGATGAATGCAATTTTCTATCAACTTAGTGTTATTCAAACATGTTTTTTATTTCTTTTTCCAATCAGAAAGAAAACACATGACAAGGCATGATGTTAATATATACAGATTAAATTCTAAGAACAAGCAATAAAGTGAATGTCCTTTGCCTGAACTTCTGTATCGCCCCCACCTGAAGGAGTCCTGAGGGTAGACATGGCTCTTGATGTTGACTGACACTTCAACAGAGAGCTGGGAAAGTTTCTTGCACAGCTCAGCTGCTTCTTCAGAGTCTCCACTGCTGAGGGCTTCACCCAAGGAGAGAGCCAGCGCCTCTGCTGCAGGATCAGGAACAGTTTAACACGTTACGTGACTTAAATGTGTAAATGAGTTTCTAAAATATGGGTTTGTCCAAGTGTTCTCTGTGCGCATAGGTTTCACTTTCACAACCCTTCATCATCATAGACTAAACAAAGAAAAAAAATGCTGAATATGTAAGGGCTGACTAAGCTGTAGAGATTAGTTTGTATACGACTGATATGTCACACTTACGCAATCTGCAGTGAAAATAAGTGGCTAATCATAAACCAAACTGGGACAGCAACAACACAGAGAAGAAGTTAAATAATTCAAGGTTTAAATAATCAAAGGAAAATCAAAACACAAATTACCTTCTTTTATGTTCCTTTTGGGTGAAGTTTCAGAAGCCATTATTGTCCCCCAGACGTCGGGTACCGCATGAATGACGCACACTTCACAAGCCGAACTGAAACTTTTAAGTTGTGTCCAACCTTAAGAGTTTGAGTTGTAGCTGTTCGCTCCGCGTCCAAAGTCTCCTCCGCTTATCCACTTTTAGGTCACAGAAGAAGCAAATACAAGGGGGGCTTACATGAGTTACTTCCTGCCTGATTTTGCCTTTATCGATCTTGCTTCTAAGCGCCTGTCATCTGAACGGAAAGTGAAACTGGATCAAATTCAGGAAGAGAATATTTAAAGGGATCTGCCTTTTTCTCCCACGGCTCACTCTTTAAGCTCACTCTTTGGTTTGAGGTTTTATTATTTAAATAACAAAAGTAATAACAACAGAACTTTAAAACAATACAGAAAATGAAAAACCGAACCAGCGTTATGCTATTTACATTTGATTTTTTTTTCAAAGAAAGTCAAAGCTATGACCCCAAAAATCCAGCAGATGGCAGCATCGTTCTAAATTGGAAAGTACTGGACAACAACTGCTGAACTTTTATTTTATGATAAATGAAAGCAAAACAAAACAGTAACAAAAAAGAAAAATTAAAAAGGATTGAGATGCAGCTATGATCGCTAAAATATAAAAAAAAGAATAAAGATTAAATTATCGCATAAAAAGATACATTTTGAGTACAAATGAAAACTCAAAATGAAAACAAACCAATTAAGCAAGCAAACAAAAATTATATATTGTTCAATGCAATGTTATTCACTTATATTGTTTTCTTTTTTTAATAAAACATTATCTGGTATATTTTACAAGTTTTCTTTAATTACAACTGCAAGTGCATATCTTGAGAATGAAATGTTTCAACAATCTTCTGTAAAGTAGCTCAATCTCAGTCCCATTTCTTAAGACATTCAGACGCTTAACCCTCCTCCTTTTAAACGTGTCCATGTGTATCAGTGTCCTTTCGTGATTTTGTAATTTTATTTTTAAGGACCCATTGGTCAGGTCATGTGTTCTATTACATAAAGTCCCAATACAATGATGTTCATGATTATGTGAAAAGTTCAAGATTCCTAAAATACTTTCTCAAAACAATCTGTGAGTAAAAAGAAAAGAAAACCAGGTGAGTATTTGCTTTGTTTTTTTTGTTTTCTTTTTATTATTCTTTTATTATCACTGAAGGTATCGAATCCAGATGCACGGCGCACTTAAACCGGCCAATCACCGCGTCTCCAGCAGGAGGGGCTGGCGACTCGTTTCACCGGCTCGTCTCAAAGTTGCACAGCATCCTTCAGTCCCCGCCTGCCTCTCTGTCAGACTCCTTCCTCTCTTACCTGTCTTGTTCTTCCGCCGCTGCGTCTCCTCCACTTCTCTCCAGCCTGCGAGACTTTTTTTACTGAAGCCTTCGCCCCGATAAAAGAAGTGCGGCTCGAAAGCGTTTGGAAAGATGTTGGCTTGCGCCGAGATGATCACTATGTGCCTGCAGTCGGCCAAACAGAAGCATCTTCGGGCTCAGCAGCAACAGCAGCCGCTGCACAGCTCCGGACAGGGGCTCACTATCTTTCACGATGTAAGTGGAGATTTACTCGAACACAGTAAAAAGTCTAATTTTTTGAACTATGTTTCCTGTTTTTCTTAATTTGTAGTAGACCAACATCTGTTAGGGTTTATCTCTCTCTCTCTCTCTCTCTCTCTCTCTCTCTCTCTCTCTC
>CAEGAF010106955.1:0-18282 GCA_903067075.1 Micropoecilia bifurca
TTTCTCTTTTTTCTTTAGAGATCACATCTATCTGAAATATACACTATTATATATGTGTGTGTGTGTGTGTGTGTGTGTGTGTGTGTGTGTGTGTGTGTGTGTGTGTGTGTGTGTGTGCGCGCGCACGCGTTTGTGTGTGAGAAGGTGTGCAGCAATAACAGCGCACAACCCCAAGTACAGTATGCTGCTATGTACAAGAGATAAAGTCCCATACACACTGAATCTGACGTAACTGCATAGAAACATATTAATGGAGTCAGTGTTCCTTTTATAATGCTCCTTCACTACGGCCAGCCACTGAGGACAAAGACTCCAGTGTGCGCAGGAGGTCTCTGACTCTGTAAAATCCTCATGTCATCACTGGTACCCAGGTCCTTCCCTGACCTACAAGCTGACGTTATTGAGGGAAGTTTCAGACATAGACTCATAGATTTATTGATGCACCGAGGGGGAACTGTGCAGTCACAGCACCAGAGAACAAGGCAGCTGAACAAAACACAATCTGTGCAAACTCATCATCTAAAAACAACTAAACACGGTAAATTCATCATGGCTAGATAGAGTGTTGTGCCTGTTTATGTGCTGTGCCTCTGGAAACGATTCACGTCACTTCACTTTTTCCAGTTTGTCATGTTCTGACTTTAATCCTAATTGGATTAAATTGACTTCTTGCCCCGAAAATCTTTTGGAGTGCTTTTCACATTTGTTAAAAACAGAGCATGAAGAAATCACGTAAAATCCTGGTGCACGTGATATGACTCAGTCAGAGTCAGTCTGACTTCATCCAGAATGTGAAAAATGTGATATGATATGTCGTGGTCGCTTCAGGTGATCTTTTGTTCAGCCATGTCTCTGAGCTCTGAGCATCTTCAGCTACGGTCATGGAATATGACAGAACTGGAGGATAATGGGTTCCTGGTAGCTTCAAGTATCGTTCTAAACAAATCCTTGGCAGGTAGTTTGTGCCTTTTTTTCTTCAAGTTTCTTGCAGCCCCATTGACAATTGGCAACAAAAACCTTTTATGATTCTGTGATGATGCCCCAATAACTTCTAGAGCGCTGCATCCCTCTGGAAGATTTCTGGTACATTTTGACAATCCAGAGTCAATAAAATCTCTTTCGGGCCTATTTTGACAAAAAAAGATGTAAGGTTGTTCTGATTGCAGTTTTCTAACTGGTTGCCAATTATGATCTTTAAAAACTGCCAATTCCGGTTTTGGCCAATTAAATTATTTTATCTGAAATGTTACTAAATACAGCAAGAAAGTCACTGATTTGACTTTATTTGCTATCTATCCGGATGAAGGTTAGTTGGGTCTCAAATCAGCATATAAAGAACCCAAATTCCAGTTAGAGATATCACTATATGCTTCTTGGATGGACATTATTTTGGCAATTGATGCCACAGTTCTTTGCTTCAAATGCACCATAATCGTTCTTCTGCGGGAATAGGTAGCATTATTGGCTGGACTGTCACCTTGTGGAGTTTCCCCTTGGAGTCTCCAAGGAAGGCAATGGTATATCCCTCCCTCATGCTCACAGCCACAGCAGTAAGCCGGGCAGACGGGCTATCCAGTATGGTGTCCACTAGCACCGGGATCCGGCTGGCCATGGGGCTGGGAGTGTGGTCAGATCCACAGGGGTAAGCATCCAGGGTGTTCTGAAATTCAGAACAGAACCATAAGAAGACAGTCGCATTTCAGAGTCACTTAAACAAGGCTGAACACTGAAAGAAGACAATTCACTTAAACACAAAATACCTACATACCTAACTACCTACCTACATAGGAAGGTATGTAGGTATACCTATCTATATAGGTAGATATATAGTTGGGTATGTAGGTAGATACATACCCACCTATGTATCTACCCACGTACCTATATATACATCCATCAACTCACCTACTTTCCTGCCTCCTTCCATCCCTCCCTCTTTCTTCCGGCTTATTTGTGTTCCACATATAATCTTTGAACTAATTTGTCTTGAATTCCTTTGCAGCAACACCAAAAGCCAAAATGTTTCCCAAAGTGTTCCTGATGGGGCCCATAAAACTCTGGCAGGGCTTCTTGGGAACAGTTTGTGGTTTGAGGATGAAATAAAACTGGACACAGTCACTATAAATCTGAAATAGGATTTGATTTTGCCTTCCCAATTTGGGAAGAGGGAGTCTTGACTCTTCTTGTTGCACAAAGCTGTATTTTTAAACGAGACCGCTCCCCACCGGGTTCATTGCCTCATCATTAGCAATGAGAGATGGAGGCAATGAACCCAAGAACTCTGACTTCTGGAAGCAACTTGTTTTGACGGATTATATGTTAATATGATGACAGGAACAGCTTTTGTGGTAGCAATACTCATCCTTCATCCACAAAACAAATATAGTGTGAGTGCTTTACATGAAAATTACATTCCTGCTCTTTCCTGCACAACTGTAGAGCACATTCAGCAAAGCAGAATAGATTTCTAAAAACAGCAGAGCAGACATCATGAAAGGAAAATGTATTATGGGATGCAAAAAATAAAGAGCCAGGTCTGGGAATATGTCATAGCAACTTAAGCGGTGCCTGGACACTAGCTGGTTTGGCTGATGGAAGCCTATGATTACGCTGTAACGACTAATGAGTTCCGAGTATATCCGGAGTACCTATAGCCATAAATATAAAGGCCAAACCAGAGCCAAGATACATCTTGGTTATTCATTATCACTATGAAACTTCACATTTCATCATCAGGAACAAATCCGCACTCTTAATGACTTAAACCTTTTGTCCAAATTCACCCAGGGTGCATATGGACCTTCCTGGCAAAGACGGAAAGTTGAGACAGATTGTTTATTTGCAGGGATCACGTAAAGACTTAACGTAGTAATCATGTCGTAAATCTGCTTTTTGGCTTTAATTCTCAGAGGATGCCTCCTTTCTTCAGTTTGCTGTGGTTTTCCTATTATGATCTCTCTATTATGACTGAAACAATATTCTTCTCCATTCTCATCAAATGGTGATCTCATGCCAAACATTACGCATTTATCTTTGACGAGAAAACAAGCAAAGAAAAGAAAACCACAAGTAGTCGACTAAATAAGAGTCGACTCAAGTTCAACAGTTATCTCAATCCCAAAGATCGCTACTATGGACCCCCAGGTATTCATGGGGATTAGGGGCTACAAGTAACTGCCTATTTGTATAGTTCAAACACCAAATATTCCTTAAAATGCTTTAATACACACAGAGGAAACCATATTAGCACTCATGCAATAACTAGCATCCAAAGATCTTACTTAACTCTGAATTTGGGCGTACAGCCAATGGACAGTACCATGGAATGTGAATGGTGCTTCTGGATTGGCTGCTAGGTGAGTTTTCCTCAAAACTACAAATCTCAAGAAAACTGTCTATTTGAAACTTCAGTTGGACCCAAAGTGATTGGATTGCGTGTACAGAAGCCCACTTTCCCCTCAGTCATTCCCCTTAATAGTTGAGTGTAGTCACAGAGAACATATTTATGGGTCATTGTGCTTACCTCTGGAAGGTTGGCACAGTTGGACTTGACTTCATATTCAATGTATGCCGCCTCTGCTCCTCCTTCTCTACCCATTTGTGTGTAGCACAGGTCTCTAGTTGAGTTAATCCTGCGGTCCACATCTTCAAGGTTGAACATGCACAGAGCGGAGTCCTCGCTAGGCCGAGACGATGAGGTCAGATGAGTTGAGAAGACTCCGAGAAGGATCTCTGAATCTTGACCCTTAACCCCGTCCTTGGAGAACCCGAGCTGGACAGCTTGCAAGAGGTTGTACATTTTACCGGCCCTGGAGCGACACGTCAGTGGCACCTCTACGTACGAGTAATAGGCCTGGTCATCCAAACATACACGCGAGACGTATGTGCGGTACTCCCGTGACTGTGACTTCAGGTCCCGCCTGTAAAAGAAGAAGTACACATGGTGCCGGTGGGCGAACGAGGCCACAAAGTGGTGATCGTATTCTGAGAGGCGGCCGGCGACGGCCAGCTTGGCAGTCTCCTCGTAGGAAAAGATGGGAGCTTGGGCTAGGTTTCGGGTGGAGATAGGTGGATGGCTACTGGTATAACCTCGTCCCACAAACAGAACCGGCTGTCTGTCAGGGTGAGAGCGAACCACAAGCCCGACGGTGCTAACATTGGGGTGGTTGGCTGCTACATACTGAGTGTCCACTGGCTTGTCTGTTGAAAAAAGCACTACATTGATTGATGTCAGGTTACGCTTCTGGCATATTCCTTGGTTGACACTCCCACAGGTAATAAGTTCCATAGAGTAAGGGTCAACTAGCAGGAGCTTGTTGTGGTTGCTGGTTTCCTTCGCTTGAGGGCAGTTGGTCTCTGTCACAGGGGGCAAACACTCCGGGCTGTCGATAACAGGTCCAGTGTCGTTCCGGTGCTTAAGCTGGAGTAACGGATCTAGCTGGAACAGCTGATCTCGAGCCCCAATGTAGACCCATCCTACACTGGGGTCAGGATGCAGGGCCAGGTGCTCGAATATCGTGTTGTTCCATTTAAAAGTGGGATAACGGCCAGAGTGGGAAGACACCGATCCCTGTGCAACACCTCTGGATGGCGAACTAAATGTCTGAGCAAAGATGGCAACAAGCAGGAGGCATCGCAGAGCGTGGAGCAGTAACGCTGAAGCAGAACACGCTGTCCCAGGAAGCATGGCAGTAGAGCTGAGGGAAAGAAACAATTTCAAATATCAGAAAGCATGTCTACCTCCAGTACAACAGGACTGCTAAATGTTTTGCCATCGTTTCCGGTGCACTTCTGGAACATTGGCAGCACTGCTCATACAGCAGATCAGGCATGAAATGTTTGTTATAATAGTCCATTACCTCAACAAGACACATTACAACTTGCAAAGATATTTGATCTGACTGAGATTCTAATGGTCTCCCAAGACACAAGGACCTATTACAGACTTGGATCTATGTTCAATAAGATGAGAGTTGTATTATATTGTATAAACTACTCAAAGCCTACTTTTTCTACAACGTTTTCTGTTCATCTAAGAGCAAAGAGTTTTAGGGGTTCACCAAGGATGTTACCTCTGACACTACAGGACTTATGGATTGTTCTTAAGCATTTTATTGGTTCTGGTTTAAAACGCCACATGTAATTATGTTAGTAGTTGAAGGTATTCCCGGTTCCCTGCAAAAACAAAATTGTACCAAGTAGTTTCTAGTGCAAATATCTTAGTACACTTGAAATAAGAAAAATTAACTAACAATTAACTTTTTGACAAGAAATATGAGCTTGTTTTAGGTCAGTAATAATTCCTTAATCATTGATGAAAAAGTTCCATTGGTAGAATTTCACTTACAAGATTTTTTCCCCAATGTTTTTAGTGAAGTAATCTTCTAATGGAACTATAACCTTTCCATCAATATTAGGGAATTATTGACTTAAAACCAGCTCCTATATCTAACAAAGAAGTTATTTGCAAGTTAATTGTTTGTTATTTCAAGTGTACTAAGATATTTACTTTAGAAACTGGGGCAAGAAAAGTATTCTTGCCCCAGTTTCTAAAGTAAATATCTTAGTTGTGTTGATAAGATGTGGTTTTGCAGTGTTTGATGGTTTCAGTCTGTTAAATAGATTAATCACACATTGATCATTAACAGGAAACTAAACCTCTTGATCTTTTATCAGGAGAAGAATACTGAAAAATTAGACTTTAATCAGTAAGACAGCACCGGAGAAACTTTGTAACTTAAAATTATCTCTCTCTCTACACAACAATCTCACCATTTGTTTGCAGTGGTGATTTACAGAGGTATGTTACCTCTTGACCTCCCAGATGCTCAGGCTCGGGTCATAAACGCATCCTTCTGGATAACACCTGCAACACAAGGAAAGACAAGATGAATCAGAGGTCTCAGTTCATAAACAAGCTGTGATTCACAACCAAAACCCAGAGTTATGTCGGCCTACACTGGGGGGGCGAGACCGAAGCGCGTCATATTTAAACTACTTCAGGTTTCTTTATTACCCGGACTTCATTCGTAGATTTTTCATACCCTGTTCAGACAGGATTTTAAGTCAAGAAGGGGCAGGAGACTACAACCAAAAACACATCAGCTCCAGATGAGATTACCTGGAGCCATCTTTGTAGTCATTCAAGCTATAGGCTTAGACTACTGGAGAGTAAGGAAAACTAACCACTTTCTTCACTCTTTATGATTTCATCTCCTGCTCTCCGAACCGGAATTTTTTGCTGTTATTTCAACTGTTGCTGGAGTTCCGCGAGACATTAACTGAAATGTTGCTCTAGAAAAAGACTAAATTGAATTTAACACACTCGTCTTGCATGTGGAACTCATCCAAAGCAAACAAAGATGGATGTCACCCTTATTCACAAACGGGAGTAGAAAGAGACATGGACACTCACATTAGGAAGCAGGATTATAAGAAATGCCTGGTGGCAAGATCTAAAACTTGAGAGACCATACCTGCTGATAAAGCAGCCATTAAGACAAACAGCAACGACAACATACCACACAGAGATTTTAATCAAGAATGTTCAGTTGTCAGACAGGAAATCTCACTAAGCTGCTTGAGATCAAATGTGAGTTCAGAGTAAGAAAAATGACCGACAAGGAAAAAGCCAACAGAGATAGTTTGTGGACTATTGTTAGCAGAAAAAGCTGCACGTTGGCAGTGCAGTTGTTTTGTACTTTGGACTCCCCTCCGTGGTCCCGTCTCCTCACTTTCTGACTAGCCACATGTCAGATTCAACAGGCTGCGTTCCCGTTCGTCCTTATGGGGGAACACCACACACACGATGTCAGGCCAAGACGATCCAACATGTTCAATGTTTCTGACTGAGATGGGAGCAGTCCCATCGGTGCGTACAAGATAACTCTGAACACAAGTCAGTGGAAGATCTCTTATCTGTAGAGCCATCACTATAATGGGGGGAGTCCTTCAGACTGTCAGGAGAGGGAGAGCGGGTCAAAAAGTCAGCATAACTATCCAGTTGTGTGAACCAAGCTTAATAAACTTCACTCTGACGGTTCAATGCATTGCATTTCCAGCTCTCTGCAGAGAAACTGCAGAGAGCCCTATAGACAGGGTCTGTGGTGTGGAGCACACACACTCAGATCATGTACATGCAGCTGTTCAGCAAATGACAAGCTCTAGAAATACACACATTTCTTTTGTTATATAAGTATAAAGTGTCATTTATAATAGTCTTAAAAAGAAGCGGTGTACCGGTTGCAGTTTTCTGGCCGATTGCCGATAACTGATCTTTAAAAAGCCCGACCAGCCGATTCCGATTTTGGCCGATGCCAATTTTTTTGTCTGAAATGTTGCTAAATATAGCAATAAACTCGTTGAGTTTCAACAGAGTGTTGACCTGGAGGACCGGTGTGTCAGTCAAACCGCTCAAAATAAATAAAGGAAATCGGCACCGATAAATCGGCTGGTTGATAAATCGGTGCACCCCTTTTAAAAAGGTCATAAATTTCAGTTGATATGACCTGCAGAAATTGTGTGAAATGCTCCCACTGGATGGGTATTAGTTGCAAACTAAATTATAGCCTTGGTGTCCCTGGAAAAGAACAAGAAGTAAATTAGAAGATTAGGAAGGGAAGCTGAAGAGATTATCTCTGTTTTGACACGTAAGTGTGCAGTTTTGTGTCCACGCAGGGAAACGGCATGGAATGGTGCCTGGCTGTGACAGCTAAATTGCACTAAATTTTCCTTTTCTATCTAAACTAGACACATAGAGCACATCATCCCACAACCCCCTGTTTCCAACTTTCCCAACGTGATTTCCTTTGCCTTTCAGCATTCCATCATTTCCAAAGTGGATCTCTTACAAGTTCAGGCAGATCTGCTGGAAGCTCATAGGATGAGGAGTTGGACAAAAGTTGAAAAAAGAAAAAAAAGCCTGAAAAGGACACCATTCATTCCAGCAGTAGAGAGCTCACTCATTCAAAACACACACAGACACACACACACACACACACACACCTACACACACACACACACCTACACACACACACACACACACACACACCCACACACACACACACACACACACACACACACACACACACTCTACCATACACACCAGTTATACCTGCTCCTCTCACTGCCCACAGTCAGATGAGGGTGAGCCTGACCGTGTTTTGATGTTCATCACCCAGATACAGTGTATGCAAAAAAAAGAAAATTGTCCCTTTTCTGTTTTTGCTTTTTGTAACACTCCAGTGTTTCAGATCAGTCATATGTAAAGCAAATAAACACAAAAATCAGTTTATCTAGTATTAAATTGTGAATAAACGCAATTTCTGGACTCAACCTGATATTTGTCAGACATCAAAATCAAGAAATCCTTGAATCCTTGAATCCTGTCTGATGACATGAAGTAGGCAGAAGAGAAACAAAGTCGTTGGGAATTGTAGGGATAAAAATAAAAGGTATAGGTACATTTCTAAGGTTTTGAGACACCAACAAACCACAGTGGAGCTAGTCTCTGAAAGTAAGGAAAACATGAAAACAGTGGAAAACCTTCCCAGGAGTGGCTGTCCTTTGAAATTACTAGTGAATCAATGGCTCGGCTAGGAGGTCACAAAACAACTCAGAACAACATCTGTAGAACTGCAGGGATCTCATGCCTCTGTCAAGGTCAGGGCTCATTATTTAACAATAAAAAGAGAAACAGAGCCATTTTGGGATAGCTGGGAGAGCTGCAAGGCCAAAAGCACAAATGACCAAAAACCTGTCTCACATTTGCCAAACAAAACATTTGGTGGACTGATGGGGAAAACAGCAGAACCTTTTGTAAGAGTTTTACCCTGTGAACAGGAAAAAAAAAATCAAAATCAGAGTTAAAGTTGGTGGCAGTGTGAAGTTCTGTGATTTAACCAGAAAAACCAGGAATTTTGCTCCCTAAAACAAAATCCGACCATCGGTTTGTGATTTTAAGTTAAGTTGGGACTTTGCTTCTTTATTCATTTCCACCTCAAAAGCAAAAATACAGCAACTACAACAACCTCAGCAACCAAGATATGTCTCAGCTTTGACCCCCATCCTCTTCCATGTACATCTGTCCTCCCTCTCCTTCTGTCCCTCTTCACTGTGAAGCCCCCCCTGCCCAACATTCATTAAGACGTACAATGTCCACATGCATACACTCCTCCAGGTGTGTATTAATCTAGGGTTGCCCTCTCAGCCTACCCCCTGCCCACCTCCCAACACACACATCTCTCTCCTCCTCCTCCTCAGCATCCAGTCCCCCCCCCTCACTCCCCCCTCCATCCCAATCCCAGCACTGTGTTAATCTGCTGCTGGTCTGACGGTCAGCACTTTGAGCAGCAGACAGACAGATTGGCTGTAATCCCCTGAGTGCCACAGATGGAGCGGCACTACGCAGACCTTGGGGAAGGTGAACGCGCTTTTGTACACAAACACACATGAACAAAGACATACAATTAGAGAACAAAAATATATATACTAGACATCTTTGGATGGACGAGCAGCAGAGTCCATTAGACGCCCTGCAAATGGGGCACCATGCTGGTAATCTGTGACTTCAGCCTCACGAGATGCTCCTTCATCAACAAACCAACATGGCAGAAAGGCTTCTGCTAAATAAAAGCTTAATGTGAGAATTAAATGCAGGAGACTCATGCTGGGATAGTTAAGAGACTTGATCCAAATTCAAATATTGTTCATCATCAACCAAAACTCCAGCAGAAAGTGTATTCTGAAAAGCCAAAAACATTGATGGAATATATTCATCATAGTAAGTCCTCATTAATTTCATTAACATTTTGCAGAACAAACTATTAATTGTGATCATGAGAATAATTTTGGCTTAAAATACAAATGGGGGCCTTTTAAATTTTGGCTTAAGCAGTGTTAATATATATTTTTTGTCATTCTTCATTTGTAATAATAATTATTTACCATTCACCGTTTTTCCACTGTTACTAGTAGCATTTTTTTTTACTAATACTACAGTTTTAATGTGCAGAAATTAATCAATCAATCAGCAACACATTTACTTCTAGGAGTTTCCTGAAAATAACCAAGCCGATTGAATATTAGTCATTAAAAATAATGACATTTTAACAAACCTTATTAGCCTGCAAATGCAACAACATGAGCTACTTTTTTGGTAGCAAATGCTTTTTGAACACATTTAACATTATGTTGTTTAATAAATAAATAAATATGTAAACTTAGTACAGGTTAAAACTGTCATTTGACATTTTGTTGAGAAAGTGTTTAGCCATATGTCAAGAATTTAAATTTGTATACAGCTTTAGCTACTTTAGTCACAGCTAAATACTAACCATATTAGGACCAAAACCTGGTCCTAATATGAAGGATTCATTGCTTTGGGTCAGGGGAAACGTTTAGAAGTAAAATGCGAATTAAGTTTTAGTTAATGTTAGAGTTAGGCAAAGTCTCAGCAATTAAAATGAAGGAAAATCAATGCAAAGGTCTAATATGGATCAAAATAGTTTTGACAAACCTGTATAGAATTTAGTTTTCTAAACCATTCTATAAATAATGATGATAATATAGGTTGTCTTTCAGCCAATGGCATAGCTGAGGTACACTAGTAGTCTAATGTGTTGAATGTGACACATTCAACACATTAGAAACCAATCAGAACCAAAAGTTTGCCTTTTGGTTCTGTTTGTTGTTTCTGGACAGCAGCAGAGCCTGATGAATTTTCACAGATTCTGTTTCATATTTTACTGTCATGGATGGATGAATATTTGCTTATGTTAACAAATATTCATCCATCCATCTATTGTCTAACACACTCATCCTTGCACACACACGTTCATACCTTGGGACAATTTAGAGAGATCAATTCATCAATTTTTGAGAGATTTTACATGCTTATAGGAAGGTTTTAATAATATTTCTAATGCTGTTTTTAACTCTGAAACTGATCTTGTTTTTTCTCCATTGATTTTGGAGTCAGTGATTGTATTTGCGTCGAGGCTTGTGTCTGTTTTTATTTCACAAATTTGTGTAAAGCCTTACATTTACATAATGCCCAGTGTTGGCAAAACCTGAGTTTGGATAGTGATGTCGGTTAGTCCCACATGGGTGTAGGTCGGCGTAAAGGCCGAGCCAGGATTAGATGGACCTTCATGCTTTGAAGACCCTTCATGCAACCAGTGAAGTTTGGTCGCTTGGAGGCTTGCCTTTCCTCTGACCTCCCTGGTTGGTTGAAGGTCTGTGTTTCCTCAGACCTCCCTGGTTGACTGGAGGTCCATCTTTCCTCAGACATCCCTGACTGATTGGAGGTCTGTGTTTCCTTGGTCTCCTCTGTTGCTATGGAGCCTTCAGTTTGCAGGGAGACCTCTGGTCGGGTGGAGACGGTAGGGCTGTTGTTATCTAGAGCAAGCTTTAACTTCTCTTTCAGGTCTGCAACCTGACCCTGCAGGGATTTCACAGTTATGAATTTGGAAACTTTCTCAGTGAAACTTTTGAGCTGCTCTTCATATTTTAGTCTCACGTTATATTCTTCTATCATTACATTTATCAGGCCTTTGTTGTGGAAGGCATATTTTTCAGCCTCCCACTTGAACTGCTCCAGTTGTTGCAGAACGCTCTTGTTGGCTGTAATTTTGGAAGAGCAAGTACCCTGTTCACATTTGACTCGCAGGTGACGTTCTTTTTCCTACTGTTGTTGCAATTTTTTAATCTCCTCCTGCTGGGATTCTACTTCTGCCTGATATGAAATTTTGCCATCCAGCTAAAATGACATATAAAACACTTAAACAAAAGGCAGAATTTGTGACAATATAACTTTTAAAGGGAAACATAAAGACTCACAGTGGCAAATTATTTCAGCTCATTAAAATTATTATTTTTGAGTGCGTTCAGAAGTGAGATAACGCTACACTGTAATTTTACAGATTTCAGGTTTTCTGGTGTGCATACACATGATGCCCATTGAAAACAACAGGATTAAAGGCTGGTGTTTGATTAGATGTTTGTTTTTCTATGTGCTCCATTGTAATGAGTGTTTGAGGCCATGCCAACATGGCTGCATGCGTGTCTATGTGCGCCCATTTCATTGAAATGAATGTAGCCGGGGGCATGGCTTTATCCATTTTAATCAAGGAAGTAGAAGGATCAAATGAAACACTTTTGAGGGGAATGATGTCGACCCAGGGAAGGATATTAATTACAATGCTAGCATCTCATTGGGTTTTTGTTTTTATGTCACTGGTGTAACTGGTAAAAAATAATTAGTGTAGTTGACTCTTAAGGATTCACTAGCTACAAGTCTAAGACATTTTATTAATATGTCAACATGATATACTAAAAATACAAAAAGGTCCAGCTAATTCTTTTTCTTAAATCCTTCATATTTGTAATACTTTATTTTCCCCCGACAAACGAACCATAATTGTAAATCATTGCAATTGATGGGTCACCAAAAGAGGAGTTCAAAACGTATCAACTGTGCTTCACTGCCACCTATTGGTAGAACTGGAGCAGACATGTTACCAAGAGAGACCAAGTTGTAAAATATCAAAAATATTTATAGCTTTTTGAGTAGCCATGTCAAACACAGTCTGCCTCATAAAAATATGAACTTTGTTTCTTCTTTGGCATAAATAGTGTTCATTTTGTTATTATATTTTAGAATAAAGTGACACTTTTGACACAAAAGCATGTGTGTAACATCCATTTATTACCACCTTATATGACAAATCTGGAAATTACAAACATTGTTTATTCAAACATTTTCAAAATTAAAAAAGTAAAGAAAAAAAAACAAAATAAGAGGAATCAAAACTGAACAAAAAACAAATGAAAATAATGTTAAGAGTGACCTGAGAAACATGATCAACTGATCCAAAGGGGAAAAGAGTTCTGCACAGGGGGACGTATACAGAAAAAAAAGAGATTAGTATTATTACCTGTTTCACATGAATCAAGGATACATTTTGTTGAATTTTTCTCTGTTTTTCTAAAAAACATCAATTATACTCTGTGACAGATTTTGGTTTTAGGGAACATCTGCAAACCTTTGATTTACAAAGGTGTTTTATTTTATGTGAACAATTGCTACAAAAGATATCTGACACATTCTGCTTTGGCTTTAGGTACATAAACCAATGTGAACACCACAAAAAAATAGGCGAGATAAGAAATTTCAGTTTCCTACGAAATGAAGGCCTATAGGACAAGGATCAGGCCGTGGCGTCAGAACAGGTCAGGAGAATAATTTTCAGTGAAAAAATAAGAAATCTGCCTCCTTGTTCTGCCTTTTATTCTGAATCATCCCCCCATCTCAGTTATCAACAACTAATCTGAGCAAAAAGAAAGAAAAAATAATAATAATCAAAAGAAAATCTTGACATGACAGAGAACATCAGTGATCGATACGATAAGCAAAAATGGACTGTATACAAGCTTCTGAGGTGACGAGAGCCAACACTCAGCCAACACCCCACTGTTTCTGCCTGCGTCTGAGTGGAGCTGGAGGAAGGCAGAAAGCAGGGGAAGAGGAAAGGATGAGTTCTTCTAGCACCCTGCTGTGGAGACCGGACCCCCCAGCAGAAACAGACCTGTCCTCCCCACCTGATCCAGCCTCCCTCAGTTGCATTTTCACAATCAGTGGCCGTCCGTATTGCTGCCACAAACTGTTTCCTCCCTCAAAATCATAGGCAGGACAAAACAAGGGAATGTCTGCTTGATCCGGACTCGTCATCCCAGAGTTGGTACATGCACAAAAATAGAGTACCCTAGAAGTCTGCTGCCGAGAGCACTAAGAACACAACTATACACTTTCATTATAATATAATCAGCTTTCCTCTACACACTACTAACACAGGGAAGGGAGAGGGGAAAGAGGGGATGAAGCGGCTTGTGAAGGTTGGAGGGACGGAAAGACAGAATTAGTAAAGGCAGGAAGGGAAGGAACAGAGGTGAAGACGAAGAGAAAGTGTTTTAGGCGCGCTCTCCGCGGATGCGGCGTGCCAGCTGGATGTCCTTGGGCATGATGGTGACACGCTTGGCGTGGATGGCGCACAGGTTGGTGTCCTCAAACAGACCCACAAGGTAAGCCTCACTGGCCTCCTGCAGGACAGGAGTGGGACACAAGTCACTTGTACAGTTGGAATACGTCAAAGTAGTAGCTGAATCCTTGATGTTAGCAATACGGTGGTCCTCAAAAGTATACACACAGCTGCTAACAGGCCATGTTGTTGCATAAATGCTCTCATCATTGAACTAATACATATCTGAACCAAATTCTGTTTAATTTCAACACTGAGTCTTTTGCACAACTTCATTATGTTTTAAATATAGCAGCTATTAACAAATGTGTAGCTCCGATATACAGTGCAAGTAGATAGAAATGTTTTCACGTTCATGGAAAACTTTGCCATACGATCATCAATTCACCAAACTAATACACCGTAATATGAAAAGGTACATAATTCACTTTTCATCATTGCAAGTTTTGAGTTCCCGACTTTGCAGATATTTTTTTTTCTCAGTTTTTTAAATGTTAACGTTAAAGAATTAATAGTATTTTTATGGACCTGTTGTTATACCATAAAATTTGAATATTAAATATTTTAATAGTACAAACATTATTTGTTAAGACTTTCCATTTTAATTTAACATTTGTATAAGAGTAAAAGCGGCAAGTCATACAGTTTTCCAATCTCTTCAACCCTAATATGTCAGTACTGACCTGCAGGGCTCCGATGGCCGCGCTCTGGAAACGCAGGTCCGTCTTGAAGTCCTGGGCGATCTCTCTCACCAGACGCTGGAAGGGCAGCTTACGGATCAGCAGCTCAGTGGACTTCTGATAACGACGGATCTCACGCAGAGCCACAGTACCAGGCCTGCATGTAACATATTAAGAAAAAGAAAAGTTGAACCTAGAGCTATGTAGATTTGTTAAAAAAACAGTATAATTATGAATCTTAAAGCTGTCTGGTCAGTGTCACCTGTAACGATGGGGCTTCTTGACCCCACCAGTGGAAGGGGCACTCTTACGGGCTGCCTTGGTGGCCAGCTGCTTACGTGGAGCTTTGCCTCCAGTGGACTTACGGGCGGTCTGCTTGGTACGAGCCATGGCTGTTACTGGTCACCTGAAGAGGACAGATGGAAAATAGCAGAAGGTTTTCATAAGAATTTGAACTTTTCTCTATGATTACTACAGAACAGAACAACAAAAATATTCAGAAAAAGGCCCATGAAACCTTTCTTAAAGAAATAAAACCTTTGGTAAACGCTGAGATTAAAAGAACACTTTGATGTAAAAAAAGTACATTTGAAAGGTCACAGAGAAACTGCGAATTTTGATTGTAATTTAAAAACATTATTTTTGTCTTGTTTATCATATAAACCTAAGAGAAATAAATGAGATGGTGTTGTGGTAAAACTAGTCCAAATGTGATAAAAGATCTTTATTTTATTGATGTTGTTGATCTCACTTTTGCGTAAACATTTATTAGTGAATACGAAACTTCCAAAACACTCGTCATTTTAAGTCTAGTGGATATTTCTAAGCATTTAATAAACAAATTCAAACTTCAGTCACTACTTGAAAAAGTTCTTACCTTTCTTTAAGTAAACAAACAAGGCAATCTTGATTATTATCAGAATAATAAACGTCAATCACAAACTGTGTTTCTATTGGCTAGAAAACCAAATTACCAAAAAAAAGAAGTTATAAACCAATCACAGAGCAGACTTCATAAAAGTAGGCGGGTTCTACAGCCACTTGCCACTGATACTAACTCCGCCCACTCCGCTCTGATGATGGCGGCGGTTTGATGCGCAAACGACATAAAGACCGAGGGCATAGAAGCGAGGGAGTAGCACATAAACAAGTTCATTTTTACCAATAACCTTACATTCAGCGTATTACTCAATAGAACAATAAGTCAGAAGACATTTCAAAGAAGGCATAGATACGTATGGGTGAGCTGAATGGTCCGTAATAGCGGCGTAGAACCGAGCTGAACCGGCGCATAATTTGAAAGTGAATTCCCCCTTCCTCCAAGCAGCTGCAGAAAAGACTGCATTTCACCGTCGCCGACTGTTATTACCCGCACGACGAAACGAAGGCTTTTTCACAACAGTAAAACCACGAATTTTAAAAAATTCAACTTTAAAAAAATACGTCACTTATTTACATTTGTAGAAGGACACGTTTTGAATGACTTACCTGTAGTGAAAGTGAGTGTAAGTCGTGAGTAATGTTTCGCTCGACTGTTTTGTTCTTCCTATCCACAATGGGAAGCAGCGTCCAGCGGGAAAATGGCCGCTGCGTCACTCCTCATACATCACCGCGATCACGGTTTGACACAGCGGGGCCACTCCGGGGTCACGCTCGACTTTGCATTATTTTATGCGCCTAATAAAGCGGGACTTTGGATATTGATCAGATAAAGTGAATTTATGGCAGTGCCGCTGCTCTTTGGGATTTTGAAGCCATTTTTTTTTGCGTTGAACGTGGAGGTGACTGTAAGCGGCTAAATGAGAAATTATGGTTTTAGAGCCACACCGTATAAAACGATTTATATCAATCAGACAGGAGGAAATACGCAGCTCCGGATGTTTACGTTCATAACGTCGATTTACGGTGATCGTTTTGTAATGAAAGTAACTTTTATAAGCAAGACGTTGTTTGTTGGAAATAAACAGTAAATAAATTATTTACTTTTTTAATGTATTTTTCTGCAGATGTTTCATAGTACTTAGCTGCTTTCTATTATATTTGGCCACTATAAGTTATTTTTGATGAGGGGAAAATAAAATATTGAACTACTTTTCAAAATCATATACATTCAACAGTCAATTTATTTGATTTTATTTTTCAATGAAATGCCAGATGTGCTGTAGATACCGGTTTTCTCTTGCTGGGTGGATCATGGGATAACACAATGCTTGTTATACTCCTAATGTAGCTAATAAATAATGCTACATAGTTAATATTTTGCACATTAATCATGTTAATTTAAACTACATTTTACCATGTATAACTTATGTATCAAAACATAATAAAGATAGTATGTATCAAAACATAATAAAGATAGGACAGTAACTGTAATCATTTGCATTACGTTTCCTGTAGTAGAAATGTTACTATTCTGTTTCAAATAAAAGAATGAGATTATTTCATACATTTGTTTTCATATCTGAGTTTAATGAAACTGTAACGTCTTGACCCACTGCAGCTATATATCTAAAAGATCTTCAGACTCTGCTCTATCAACCACAAGAAACTCTTTATTATGCTTGAATGTGAAGTCCAGAGTACAAATATTTTGCTCATAAAAATGACCGAATGCATAAATCATAAACACAAAAATTAGGTTATTGTATCAACCTGAGAGGAACAAAAACAATACCCAGACATAATCAACTTGTCTGCAAATTAAAACAGGATCAACACAGGTCTGCTACATCTATGCCGCTTGTAGTTTGCCGAACCATGCAGTGTCATCACAACATAATGACGTTTCTAATTGACGACCAGAATCAATTTTTTTCTACTTTGATACACTGAACAGCAACAGTAGAAATACACCATTATTTTTTTTTAAAAAAAAAAGAAAGAATCAATACTAGTACAACTAATTTCTATTTAAACAGGGAAAAAAATAAGATAACTGTAGTCAACCGCTCTTGAATGAAAATGTCCACCTTAATGCTAATTCCTATGCCCCTTTAAGATAAAACACTATTTCCCCCAAAAACACCTTATTTGTCGAGGTAACAAGGTGTTTCTGTGTTTTTACTAACTGGAACTAAGATTAAAAGTTTCAAACATAGTTGATGATACTGCTATGGAAAATCTGCTGCTAGTAGCACCACAGAAGACATAATCACACAATTACGGTTATCACAATCATATGATATAGATATTTATATATAGAACCTCAAACCAAACTACTAGGTATAGAAGAAGGAAAACGAGGACAGAATATCATAGGTCAGGAAACGCTTTAGGCGCGCTCTCCGCGGATGCGGCGTGCCAGCTGGATGTCTTTGGGCATGATGGTGACACGCTTGGCGTGGATGGCGCACAGGTTGGTGTCCTCAAACAGACCCACCAGGTAAGCCTCACTGGCCTCCTGCAGGTAACCAAAAAATATCTTTAGTGTTTGGTTATAGGATTTAAAATAAAAAGGTAACAGGTGAAGGAACTTTTCCACAGTAAGCACCGCTGACCTGCAGGGCTCCGATGGCCGCGCTCTGGAAACGCAGGTCCGTCTTGAAGTCCTGGGCGATCTCTCTCACCAG
>CAEGAF010106959.1:0-12357 GCA_903067075.1 Micropoecilia bifurca
CACACCTAGGGACAATTTGGAGAGACCAATTAACCTAACAGTCATGTTTTTGGACTGTGGGAGGAAACCGGAGAACCTGGAGAAAACCCACGCATGCACAGGGAGAACATGCAAACTCCATGCAGAAAGGCCGGGGCCGGGAATCGAACCCAGAACCCAGAGAAATGAACGAATCTGTTAATAAAATGGTTTTCGTTCATTTGAACTTGTCGTTCACGAACAACACGACAGATTTTCACTTGCAGCATGGTCAGAGAGAGGAGTGATGTTGAGCATTGGTTTAACATGCATATAAGTCGATATATTGAATTTTACTACTGGTTTTAAGTTGATGTAGATTCATCCACCTGTTTGTCAGCCAAGCCAAGGTAGTAAACATTACTTTTCTTTGATGTATAAATTATACTTTTACACATTCAACTTTTGATTTAATAAGCACAATGAACAATTGTGGGAACTTGGCCACATTAGCTCCTCATATAGTAGAAGTGCTTCTTAACATAGACAATATTGATTTGAAATGGGGAAGAGAAAGCCACAGGAAAACCAGAGAAAATATCATCTATGCATTCACAAACCTGCATTGCAGTATTTTTCCTTCTCTAATAGGTGTCGGGTTGGTTGTCAGAGCTGTCAAATCAGTGCATACGTGTGCAAGAGTGTGTCTACTCTTGTGTGTATTACCACACAAAATGTTTGGCTTTGTTTACAAATTGATTGTCTGACCACTTGTGTCTTTGCGGCTGATCTCACCTGTCAGGGCGGTTGGTGAATTATCAACGTGGTCGGACAGACTGACAGATGGAGCTAAAAAAAAAATCCCACTTATATTTAAAAAAAAACAGCCTTAATGTGTTTTTTTTTCCTCTGTCACCTTCTGAAGGACAGTGACATCTATAGTGCAGCTAATTAAAATATATTTGGGGTCTGCAATTGACAAGAAACGCCAAAAGCCAAGGTTATCCAGATAACTCAGGAAGCCTTAATTTACCAGCAAGGTCAGGTAAAATTGACTGTCATTCCTCTGTTTTACGCAGGTGGATGTAAACTCATATTGCCTGAATAGAAACCAGTGGGCAGAGAGTTCAGGCAAGAAGAATGCATTAATGGTGAACAAATTGTTCCTCTTATTAACAATGTGCCAATTTAAAACATTTAAACCTGCTGTACATAAAGAATACACATATTTTTAATGTAATTTAGTTAGACGTAGGATATTATTAGCAATACAGTTATCTATCTAGCATCCTTATCTCATTTGTATTTAAACTTACAGGTGTTATTTGACCCTTTTTTGCTCGAACCGTTAATAGGAGCAAACTAGAATACATAATAAAACTTATTACAGCATGTTCAATAATTGGGTGGAGCGCCACAAGCAGCAGGATGTCAGAGACTCTAGGTTTTGATGCTGTGCTGAAATCCCACACCTTAAGAAAGCATAGTGAGAATCATCTGCTTCACAGTTTTTAGGTTACGTTCTTATCTTGTTCAACAACATTTATGCCTAATGAGTCCATTGGTGGGTAGATTCATTCTTAAGTTATTTATGGGATGGCAAACAGGAAAAAAAGCACAACAGAGTTTGCTGAAAAACGCTAATAAAGAATCAGGGAGAGGAGTGCAAGGCACTGAGATTTAAGAAGCACGTCTCACAGTGAATTACAACAAATGTTTCTTTACACAAGTAAAACTCATTATATACAATTATTATGCATATTGTGAATTGCATAACCTGTATGCCCAATTGTTGCCACCTTGTTTTAGTTTTTGTTCAGTTCTGAACACCAAATCAAATGGTAAGGTACAAGTCAGATTCATCTTCTGTCTGTTTATCTTATTTAATTGCAAAGGGTTAGCTCAGAGCAATGATGAAACGATGAAGCGATAACTAACATCACATTCTGCTTTAATTTGACAGCAAATGTCCTCACTAATTCTGTAATTATTTTGTGTTACTAGGGACCATTATTTCATTGGATAACACATTTCTCTGCAAAAACTCAATAATTCTGTGACAAACATTAATGCTTTATAATTTATCTTATTAAATACAGTCAAATAAACTCTCTACGTTTAATGAGTATTGACTGGTTTACATTAGTATAGACATTTTGCTCCGCCTAACTTACCAATGATGCTGCACTGATGATTTTTCAGTAAACCACTGCTAGCTTAGTAACCACTGAGCTACTACACCACTGAGGTACTACATAAATGTAGTGCTACTACACTACATTTATGTAGTGGCTACTCTACATAAATGTATTTATGTAGAGTAGGGGTCTCCAATTTATTTCTCGAGCATTGTTGCTATTTTTTTTCTTTTTTTTTTTTTTTTTTACAATTTTCAGGTTCCTAACTTGCAAATACTTGTACATAAATTTATATTGCATAAAAATGTCAAGAATAACATAACATTTTGTTTGTACTTGTAATGATTGTACTTTTTCATTGGTCAAATTTGTTCAAAGCGGACACAATGTGCTTTATTAAAAATAACTTGCCAGTATTTTTAGAATCTGCCATGGCTGGAACTGATGCTAATGTTTAGTGTATTTTTGAAAGAGATTCAAAGCAATGATTTTGTTAGGAAAAATTGGATGGTGAAATTAACATCCTACTTAACGTAATACCACTACGTTGGCGGATTAATTAGGATTCTTCCCTGAAACAAGTTTTTTTTGTATTTATTTTTAAATCCTCTTAAATTACCTGACATCTTTAAGGATTAGAGGTACAATTTTATTTGTCTATATATATTTTTTTTATTTTTGACACTCTTTACATATTTCGCTGTTCATACAGAAATCGTGGGTCTTCTTTTGATGTGTTTTGTGGCGCAATGGAATTAAATGTTGACTTTTCGTGACTACTAAATCTGCACCTGTGAGGCAAAGGGAGCAAATGAGAAAGTGAGTAGGCTTTCAAGCCCACCAAAAAAAATTAAGGCAGACTTGAAGGTAAGTAAATCTGCCATATTTAATGAGAAACATAAGAAAGTGTTTCAGCGTTGTACCACTCAGATGTTTTGGCCAGAGGCTGTGTCTGTAATTCCTAATATGGTTTCTTCATTACAGCTAAAAAAAAAAATTCTAAATAAATAGATAAAGAGAACTTAGTGTGGGGAAGTGAGCTGAGATTAGACCTTGGGACACAGATTCTCATTTAGTGTGCCCTGGTACGTATAAGACGTCAACAAGACATATCCAAATTACTTAATTCTCTGTAATTGACATGGATGTTAATTGAAGAAGACGTAAACATATTTTTTCCTTTGGGAGGGTGTGTTGATTGGTGTACTCTATAAAAATGATGAATCCCACTTTATTTATTGCAATTCATTTTTTTGTGTTAAGATTTTGTTTGATTATTTTTTCCCAACGTAATGAATTATGATTTAATTTTTTTTCTTTACTATAATTTTGTGCTTCAATTTTTCTATTGCAGAGTAAGGGAAATCTTCATTTTTAGCATAACAACTTCTCACCTTGTCAAGTAGGACAGACTATGAAAAATAATAACTACGTGGAACTGAGGAAGCCAAAGGAGGCATCCCCTGAGATCTAAGCCAGGGCTCACCTTCCATATAGGCAGCCATGGAACTGGCAGAAAAACTTTGACCTCATTAAGAAACATTTTTTATTTATAGGCCACCCTGAAATAGAAATATCAAATGAAGGATTTTTCTAAAAAAAAAAAAATAATAATAGAGCAGTCTTTTAGTCTTGCATTAAATATATGTTGTTGAGGAGACAATGTTTTGAGTTTACTTCTTCCCCCAAGTTATAAACAGGAAACGACAATAACTTGCGTGGTGTGGCTCTAACCCAACCATTACTACAATTTAAGTGGGCTGAAGGTTTCAAGTGTACCGCTGTGTGTTACATTTTCCTGAGATGACATGAAGAAAACAGGAAAAGCCAAATAGTTCTTTAAACAAGCTCACAACATAATAACGAATGCAAATTTTCTCCTCCTCATGTTGTGCAACTTTCATACATCATTACATAATATACAGTAATTTTAAGCAAAATCGCTGTATGTTATACAATCAATTACAATATGTGTCCAGATAATCTTTAGTAATCATTTTTCATTAACGCAGCATTTCTTTATACATTTTTTAAAATTAATCCAAAACAAAATTCTCCTAAATGTCTTCACGACCAAATCCAGATCATCAGTCTGATGGTGGTACAGATTCAGGTTCCTCCTAGTGAAGCTACTGGGCGTCACTGTTGAACCAGCAGCACGAGTGAACAGGAATTCACCTGAACCTCTCACGCCCACAAGTCAAATACTAGTCAAGAAAGTATATCATCAACCTGGACTTAGTACAACAAGCAATATTATATGTTGCCATGGTAAATGTTGCTTGCTTGAAAGTAGATGTGTCACTAAAAAAAGGCAGAGATTTGAACATTGGAAATTATGATTTCAGACATCTTCAAAGCCACCGAAAATACATTTCTTTTCTCCACAAGCATTTCTGCTTCTTTCTCGCACTAACACACATCAATATGTTAATAGACACAGAACAACAGCTTTATAAATGCCCAAAATGCTAAGGATGTGCTTCTGTTTTTGTTGAGCATTTTCTTTGGCTCAGGCCAGCATCTCCTCACTTTTGAGTGAGGACTAGAAAAAAGTCTCCTTTTTTTGTAGTTCTGGATTCAGGGCTGCATCGTACCGTTGTGTAGTGTGAGGACATGTAGTCATACAGTTTGTACTGGAGTTGAATAGAATCACAGAGCATGTTGTGCAGTGGATGACCAGCCAAGGCAAAAACAAAGACTGAGTTTTCAAAGAGACACGCAATCCATAGTAGTGAGAGTTGCAATTCAACATGACAAACTTAAAAGATATGAAGGAATTGTTTGTGCAGTCCCCAATGGCTTCAATCCAATTACAGCTATCACCAAATGACTTTTTATTCTTAATTTCAAAGATGTCCTTTTCTTACAGGTAATCAGTCAATAAATTACTTCTTGGCAGTTGAGCAACCTGTGCTGCAATAATGTGCTTGATGCTTTTTTAACAACTACATTTAAGGAACTCTTTCCTGTCATAAAAGCCCTGCAAAAGTACAGTTGAAACAGAAATAAATCTCACTCTTTTTTTTAACACATACACAAGGAAGGGTGAAACTTATCTGTTTGATCATTAATGGGTACTATAACAAATATATATGTTCTTATTATGAATTTAAGGTGGGGTGCTTTGGGATCAGTAAATATTAGGACCACTATTCAGCATCAAAAGCTCAGAAGAGCTTGAGTGAGACAAATCCCAGGTAGATTTCTCAGGCTGTAGAAAGAAACTTTGGAAGCTGGTTAATATTGGTCTAGCCTCACCATCACCTTACCGTGCAACTCAGCTCGAAAAAAAAAATCTTGCTTACAGCGCAGTCTCGGCTTTCTCCTCTCTTGTTCGATTCCCTCTGGTGGTTTTCGTACCGGGCTGATCAGCGAACAGAAGGAAAAGTTGTGAATGATGATGTTGCTTTTCTGTTGCTGTTTTTTTTTTTTTTTTTTTTTAGAATTGTAGTTTGCCTGTGGTTCAGCGGAGGAAGTGATCAAAGCCATTCAGTCCATATTGGCCACACTTCTAAATAATGAATTAACATTAACGTCCGCCTCATTTGGAGTGTCAAACAGGTGTGTTACATGGGCAAACATTGGGAATTACGTAACATTTTAAATAGGAAGCATTTGTTTTTCAATTAACAAGAGCCCAGATCCTCTGTATGAAGAAAATAGTGTCGGACAAGGAGCTGGTTTTACCAGACTAGTATTGGTCTACCAGTCCATAAAAAGTGTTTGTTAATCTTGCTTAATCTTGATATATCAATTTTATCCTTGTTTTTACAGTGCCCATTTGTTGTTTTTAGATAAAGATTCTTTGTTTTAGTTGAAAATATCTATTTTAAATGACATTACATGGATGATTTTTATATGAAGTCTACCATATAAATGTACCCTTAAATAGCCATAAAAATGCCACAGATGTTCAGTTTTAAAACAGTATGTATGCTTTAAACAAGCACAGATTTTGTAACCACAAATAAGGAAACACAGTTGTAAAAAAAATGTGATCTACCGTTTGGCCACACTTTGCTCATAGGACCATCTAGAAAACATACATTCTTTTAGTTTTTCTCATGCTGGTGGCTGCTGCAAAGCTACTACTGCATATTACAGTTGACAACAGAACATTTTCTGTGCAACTCCTGCTTTCTTGCTTAAATGAAAAAAAAAAAAATATTCAAGGTCATGCAGTAGCTGAAAATGAAGAATTATAACAGCTCTGTAAAAAAAAAAATCATGATCTTTTCACAGTGTTTCAGCTTTGAAACCACATTGATAGCTGTGAGTGTGAACAGAGCTCATGAGAGATTTTACCTCAGAAAAGCATCTCTAGCTCATTTCAAGAGCAGCATCTACATTCTCTCTCCTAGAGGAAATAAAGACACATTTTACATAACCAGAAAACACATAACTGTATGGATGGAAGGATGTTTCATAAGCTACAATTAAATGACTCCTATGGAAAAAAAAAACAGTTTGTATGTGAACTTCAAAAGTACCTCCTTAATTAAAACCTGTGCTTATTTCTCAATAGGGCAGACTCGGTTGTCTCAGGATTGCAAGAACACACACACAAACACCGCAATACTTCCCTTAGAATTGCTTTTAATCCAGTTGATATGCTGCATAAGGTGAGAGGATATTGATTGCTGGGCATAACATGTGTAATGAACGATAATGAAAACAGCTTTGAGGATATTATACCCATGAAGGAGTCTAAAAGAAATCCCGTCATATATACAACACCTATGCAAAAATTACCAGTCAAAATAATTAATTTCTTTCATGATCAAATAATTTTTGCTCACACACTATCAGTCTTCAAATGTCGTATAAGTGAAGTAACAGTCAGTCTTTTGGCTAATAAAATGAGTTGTTATTTTGCTAATTAAGGCAGATTTTGTTGCTACCTGAGTAAGAAGGAAAGTTGCCAATGA
The DNA here is from genome assembly GCA_903067075.1 of Micropoecilia bifurca. Classification (NCBI taxonomy): domain Eukaryota; kingdom Metazoa; phylum Chordata; class Actinopteri; order Cyprinodontiformes; family Poeciliidae; genus Micropoecilia; species Micropoecilia bifurca. The sequence continues at coordinate 7,028 of CAEGAF010106959.1, forward strand.
CTAATGCTGGCTGATCTTGACTTTGGCATACCTCCCTCCCCAGTTGTTTTATAATCTAGGTTGCCATTTATCATTGTCATTACTTTTATGTTAATTTGCATCCAACGTGCAAAAGAGCATTAAACTAGCCATGACTTTGCCGAAAACATGCCTGTTTTCAGAATATTTCAAGGGAATAAAACACATGAATGTCTCACAATTTGGACTTTGTAATGGATGCTTAAATTACATTGAAAACCTCATCAGTGTTTTTTAGTTGTTGTTTTTTTTTGTCTTTTACGGGTTATCAATTTCAATAAAAAAGAACAAAAAAAAAACATTTCACTAAGGAATGCGCGCCATTTTGCCAGATACACAAAAACATAAGACAGCCATTACATAATTTGATAGCTGGAAGTAATTTACACTTAAAGACCGTTTTGTTTTTGGATCGTTTCATGAAGCCTTTAGTAAAAACCTGAAAATTTTACAATTATGCACTGCAGCTTAGGCTAAATTAAGCTTGGTGATTATATCTGTTTATGTGTTTGTGTGTATAGCATTGTGTTCTATGCTGCCACTTGAGCTGATCCAGGCCTATAGCAGTTTGTTCAGCTGACATTTTAATATACTGCCATCCATAACCCCAACAGAGGGAGGTACCTACGCAATAAAAGTCTTGCTGAGCATATAGCGTAGCCCTTAACACTAATGTTTACCATGTTGTGTCCATATTTTGTTTGGCAAATTCTCTCCGTTGCTAGCATTGAAACTGGAAAGCACAAGCTTTTGTGTCCTTTCAGACAGGAGCTCTACATATTTGACAAAGAAGTTTAAAGCTAACAGCTGCTGATTAATCTCAATGGGTCTAAATTTCTGGCTAGTGCTCAACCGGTTATGGAGTTGGATGCCCGGCATACTTAAAACCTCTTTTGCATCCACTTGACAGCTGCAAAGAGTAAGAGCCAATTCTGCTTGTTAAGCTGCTTCTTTCTGCTCCTTCTACAGTTACGCAAAAACAGAGAATAAATCTGAAGAGCATCTCACATTCAAGCTGCTACCAGTTAATTACTGATTGATTTATTTTTTGTACTATAGTCCTGTACAGATTTGTTGCAGATCAGCTGCACAGAGAAAAATGTTAGGTAATAAAACAAAAAAGAAATGAGGTAAAGTCACTAAATAAAAAAAAACAAAAATCCTTAGATTATTTTTTTTTCTTTGTTTGCCATGTAATCCATCAGTTTAGATGAACTCTGCTACCTTGAAATAGATGGTAATAATAACATTTGTAATAAATGCAACCATTTTTCATCAGGTATTGTTTTTCCAGCCACCAAGCTGCAAATCCACTAATAGCAAAATAATGACAAATCATTATTGTTTTTTTTAACAGAGATTGTTTGCAATCATGAAAAAGCATTCATGCTGTGAATTAAAGTTTATGCTTGTAAACTCTACAAAATTAAAATTGATAATCATAAATCATTAAGAACAATATTTATAATGAAGTACTCATAATTTACACCTTTAGTAATCTAACTACGTGAAGGGCAACATTTATAAGAATGCTTTGTTTTACTTTTTATTGCAAAGTAAGACTTGAAATAGTCAAGTCATGTTATATTCATACATTTTTCACTTTATATGAACCTTTATTTACTTTACAAAGGCATTGCAAATTGTTCTGCCAGCTCTGCAAATAATGTGAGGAGGTCTGTCCTTGGTGCACCTGTCTTGCTCCTCTGTGTGTGTGTGTGTGTGCATGTGTGTGTAAGTGAAATATATATATGCTGATTCAAAGCAGCTGCTGCACAAAAGCAAGCTTATTGAAACGCTGTTCTTTTGAAGCAGAATTGAGAAAAAAAAGTTTTCTCCTTTTAAAGATGGAACCAAATATTTATTTTCCCTTTCTGCTTTTCCAGATTACGTTATAGCCATTTGTCAAGGTGTGTACATAAATGTGCATTTTCATGTGTAGTCCTGGGTTATTCTTTCTTATAAATTAAATGTTTAGTATATTGAAAAGTCACTTTTAATGCATGTAGTAATCATGTTTCCTTTATTAATCAATGCATCTTCATTGCAAATGGTACATTTTTGACATTTTTATTAAGAAAGTTTATTCAAAAGAACAACTTACAATTTCATTTTCTGCTCAAAAGTAACTTCTGAGTATAACAGCCTCAACATGTGTCCACTGCTTTCAGATCAATCTCGCCTCTAAATATACAATGATCCAATAAGTGACAAAAACAAGGAGGTTTGTCGTTTTTGGTTGAATGTCCTTGTTAACCAGAGAGGATGTGCTTTACAAATGAGGTATAGTTGATACACCCGTTGGCATCCTCCTGTCCAGCCATCAGTCTGTCCACTTCGTCTTCCGTCATCCTCTCGCCAAGCGTTGCGAGCACGTGACGAAGCTCTGCTCCCATAATGGTGCCGTTGCCTTCCTTGTCAAAAACCCTGAGCCCTTCCACAAAATCCTCAAAGTTGCCTTGATCCTTTGCACGGGAGATGTGTTGAAGCATTGGCAGGAAAGTCTCAAAGTCCAGCATTTTAATGTTCATGTCTTCTGGCCGTGGCTTCCCAAGGACTTTGAGTACATCAGCGTTGGTCGGGTTCTGGCCCAGAGCTCGCATCACATCCCCACACTGTGCATACGTGATCTTCATTTCCCCAGTCGGTGTGCGGTCAAACAAGGTAAACGCCTCCTTGAACTCCTCAATCTGGTCAGTTGAGAACTCAATAGCGACACTCTTTGGATCAAAGTCAGGCTCCTTGGGTGGTTCGGGAAGTGGCTCCGGAGGAGGAGCTGGTTTAGCAGCTGGAGCTGCATCTTTCTTCGGTTCTGGCTTCTTGGGCTCAGGTTTCTTCGGTTCAATCTTCTTGGGTGGCATGCTAAAAAGAAATTTGGGGTGTTGGAGCTGGGACTTGGAGAGAAATGAACAAGAGGCTGAACAGAGTTGAAATGACTCTCAAGCACAGAGGGAACCTCCTCTTTCCATGTTTTATATGTGCTTTGTCTGGGGAGCAGCCTAGCAATTTGAAACACCTCACTATAAAAGGAAGAAACCTAAAATAGATGTAAAGTGATGTCAACATTAAGTATTGTTCTCAGCTGCTGTCATCTAGCCGACAGGACTCTTTGCTGTCATTAGAGGGGGGTACAGTTACATTAGTCTGGAAGGGTTGTGCTTCCCTCACGGACAAAGGGATTATTGTCAAGCCAGTGATCAATCCAAAGTATGAAAATAACTTCACAGTTAAATATAGAAATGTTCTATGCTTTCTTAATCATTTAAATGAACCTATTGTAGAATACGTGTTCATTATATAATTACTATGGAAAACAAACAAACAAAAGGATTCTTTAAGAGCAGAAAAACCTTAAAATACACATATTTAAGATGAATATGGTGATAGGAAAACACACATTTGAACGCTCACATTCAATATTCATACAATATAGATTTAATTATTGCAAACTAAGAAAAATTCAATCATTTGTTTCTATTCATTTTGATGATTGTTGATTCCAAACATAATAAAACACACACACACACACACACACACACACATATATATATATATGTTTGTTATCAAAAATTCGCTTCTCACCCTCCGCGGGTGGTCTCTCTCTCTCTCTCTCTCTCTCTCTCTCTCTCTCTCTCTCTCTCTCTCTCTCTGTCTCTCTCTGTCTCTCTCTCGTCATGGCAACAAGACCTACCAAACTAAAAGACTTTGAGTTCATCAACAAAGATAAACTGTTGAAATATCGATGGAAAAATGCACAAATCTGGTCAGTCATAATTAGAAGACTTTGCCTGCTGCCATACCAATAAAGACTTTCTATTAATTATTGAGAAAAGTAAAACCATTTCAGACATTAGATTTTAGAATAAAATGCAAATAAAGACTGATGGGCCTTATGTCTCTTAATTATATTTTAAGAGCAACATGTCTCGTTCCTAATCAGAAACACATATCCCAGTTGAATAAAATAGGTATGGAAATCTATTTTAGGCTTTAATACAGTTTTATTATGGTTACAGTCTGACTTATGGTTACAGAAATGTGTAATGTGTAAGCGACATTATTAATAATAACGACAGCAAAAGGCATTTGAACAGTTTGAACGTCTGCACTGACCTAACATTTTTATGTCCTACAGTACGCCTTAAAAAGTTTAGGTGAAAGCAGACAAAGTAATTTTATTAAGTGTCTAGTTTCTAAATGCGTAATATGTCACTTGGCTGCATGTAAATGGCTGCTTGGTAGTTCCATTCAGTGCATGATGAATTAACCAACAAAATATTCATCTCGTTTATGGGAGAGAGCCTGCACAGGATGTGCATTTCTCTGACACAATTTTAATCATAGTACCTTTAATTTTATGCATGCCTCACAATTTATCAACTCAGTTTTAAAAAGCTAAACCCAGTCATGCAATATTCAAATTGTGCATCCTGTGTCTCTCTGCCAGTCTGCCACTTGATCTGTCAATCTAAAGCCTGAAGTCCTTGGACCGACTGGTTTAAGTGTGTGTGGGGGGCAGAATCTATGTCTATATAACCGTCCTTAGTCTAAGATCATTATCTCTTTTCTCTTGGCTTTTGAGGTCACATGGAGAGGAAAAACTGACAGCTAATTTGTCGTCTTTTGGTGTGTATGTGCGTGTGGGTATGTCCGCGATTTTGGCTGGTGGATACAAAGTGGAAGACGTGCAAAGGAGACCAAGTGGAGTATCGGCTTTGAAACACCTTATATTTCACATTCAATGCTTTTTTCTTTTATTGCCACTATTGGATGGGGTTAAAAGGAAAAAAAAAAGGATGACATAGTTCTGGATTTTTCATCTTTTGTCATGATTCTTAGTGGTAACGGTGAATCCTGAGGCACACAGGTGGGGTAGCATGATAAACTTTAATCGATACCCTAAAGTGCTTCTCTGGCAGCCTGTTGGAAAAAATAAATAAAAATATATATATACAGCATTACTGAGGCAAAAACAAAAGGGAAATGGTGGACCACAACACGGACTAAAATACTTTAACTTATATTTCAGGGCAATTAATGTTTACAAAGATTCCAAAAAATATTTAGAAACTCCAAACATTTTCACAGTATTTTGTTCCTCTGGTTTGAATCCTTTTAAAAAGATTTGATGGTAAAGAAAATGTCGGCGTGACCATGGAATAATGCAGCCGTCAGTCCACTTTTTATTTTCTCCCATACAATTTTTTCCCATGCACAGTGGCGCAGTTGGTAGAGCTGTTGCCTTGCAACAAGAAGGTTCTGGGTTCGATTCCCAGCCCCGGCCTCTCTGCATGGAGTTTGCATGTTCTCCC
>CAEGAF010106962.1:0-21804 GCA_903067075.1 Micropoecilia bifurca
ATCACAAAGAGACTCAAGTCTTGAACTTTCACATCAGTGAGTCATGACTTTCACTGGACTTGGACCATTTTGCTTGAATAAGCGTGATATTTTTCCAAATAGAAAGTGTGTTACAAATGGAAATGTCTTTGCAGTATCCAACCGACTGCTCAGCCTTAGCATGAGCGATAACTCTGCTAGCTGGTTCTTCAATGTGTTTTGCTCTTGTGCTCTGTTTATATCTATGTCTCAACATTCTGCTTGTAAATCAAATATCAAAATGTCTTGCTTCTTTTCTAACCTTTTACTAAAACTTTTTCCAATATTTCAGGTTTTTTATAAAGTTCTGCTTCTGTTGAATTATGCTATATCTTTGGCTGAATTTTACTATTCAACAAATGATTTCTACCAAATATGACTGTATCTTTCTTCTGCTTTTTCCCTACTTCTTATGCTTTGTTGTTGTTACTGTCTTTTGCATATTCTGCAGCAATCAATCTGTAGATTTGCATTCTCACGGCTCATGTCTTGGAGACTCAAGTGAAAAGAGGGGTAATCACCTTAAAATTGTCAAACCGCCATTAACAATCTTAAGAGAAGGTGTTTTTAAATTTGCATTTTTCTTGTTTAGATTGATAATGTGGAGTTAAATATATTTTTAAAACACTGGCTCAATACTCACTCAGTGATAGATGTTTGTCCAAGAAAGGCTTGAATGACCAATGGTAACTCAGATTTTACAATGAATAAGTAGCTGGACATGGCTGCAGTTAAAGACAAACATAGTTAACCACTTTCTCATATGACATAATGTAACGCCATACTTCCCATAGGTGTTGCAACTGGTCATGCACTTTCCATGGTCTTACCCCCAATGTTGTGGAATGTTATGATGACAGCCGCTACGATCTTTCCTGGATGACCAAAAGCTCTCTGGCCAAGCTGCTCATAGGCACGGATCCCTGAAGAGGTGAGTAATTAACGCTGAGATTCTAAGAACATTTCTATCCGATCTAACTACAAACATAAAGAACTGAAGAGAGAAAGAGTCCTCACCAACCACTCCAGCACTGCAAAGCAGAAGGTGGATCGAATAGCAAGATAAACAGGCAATACATGTAAGCAGAATCCTGGGGGAGACAAAAAGTCAAGAATTTGTTCTCTGAACTTTTTAATTCCTTACTTTTGTAACAGGGCTTTACAGTCAAGCTTAATATTTACAATTTTTTTCTGAAAACATGAGAGAAACAAGTTTGCTTGGCCATTGCCTTCCTGTGCCATTCCACTCAAAAACAGTTCTAGCTTACAGCACAATCTGGAGTTTCTCCCCTTGACTTGAATTCCCTCCAGTCGATTTTTGAGTGGGCTAATTAACAAACAGAAGGAGAAGTTGTGAACAATTATGTCAATTTTCTGCACTGTTTTTACAATTATAGTTTGCCTGTAGTTTCAGCAAGAGCAGCGGAGGAAGTGAAGGAAACCGTTCAGTCTGTGTTGGCCATGCTTCCAAATATTGAAAGAACATGAATAGCTGCGTTGTTTGAATTGGCTCTGCTCTCTTTGCAGTAGAAGACCGTTCTTTAGATCGCTGACATTTTCTGGTAAGATTCTTAAAATCAGACTGGCACATTGCATAAGTCACGGGCAAATGTTAGCAACTGGATCAAATTTAAAACCTCAACACAGTTCACACCTCCGGAAAACAGTCGTTTCTTAATAGTTGAGAGACCAAAGTGTAGTACAAGTGACCGGTTTTTACTCTCCCCAGACTTTTTTCTATGAGGCCTACTGCTTGTTTAGTGCTCATAATAATAATAATAATAATAATAATAATAATAATGATGACAAAAAAGATCCTTGTCATTGTTCCTACATGGTTGAAATTTCAGTTATTTTCCCTTCAAGCTCAAAATTTCTATTATTATTTCAAGGTTATCACTTTTTCCAGGGTTTAAATTTTCCATATATATATATATGAAAGGAGGGGTGAAAGGAGGGGTGAGGTGTCTATTGAACACCACTTGGTAGTGAGTTGGCACACCAGATGGGTGAGAATACCAGACGAAATTAGCAGGCCCAAATGTATCATCTGAGGCCATGGAGAATGACATCTGTACGCTTTGAGTAGATTCTGGTCTGCCATCCGGTGTCTCAAGAAGAGGAAGAGCTGGGCAGCTGGCCATCTCCTCCAGGTTAGGCAGGAGTTCCTGCCCCAAGTGGAGAAGTTTAAATATCTAAGGGCCTTGTTCACAAATCATAGAAAAATGGATTGAGAGATAGGTGGATTAGTGCTTTGCCTGCAGGGATGTGAGCACTATATAAGATGAAGGTCTTGATTTACTAGTCAATCTATGTTCCTACCATTGTCTACAGTCATGAGCTCTGGGTAGTCACCGAAAGACCAAGATGGAGGGAGAAAACATAGTGCAATGATGGGTAAGATATATACAACCCATTATTCCTTAGTGCCCAAATATTGGTGAGAAGACAGAAACTCAATAGAGGAACATTTTCATGATAAAATACCGGCTGGAACAGTAGGCACTTTCAGCATGACCTCTGTGATGTCTACTCGTATGTGTGTGAACGTGAGTGTGTGTGTGTGTGTGTGTGTGTGTGAGGGAAACAATATATTAAAGTATTATGTCCTTCCAGGTCATATAGAGCATAGATTTGTGTTACTCACAGAAAGAGGACAATGCCAGTGTTTGACATTGCATAAGCCAGCCCCAAGATGCCACTGCCCATGATGGCATTGCTCAAGTTGAAAACAGACATCCCAAAGGAGGTTTTCCCTTCAAACTGGGAAAGACATAATATTAGAATTTAGTCAATGAATCCAAAATACTGTAGAGTTGTGTTCACATGTTTACATGTTATTCAGAAAATTCTCAAATTTCAATTGTAAATAATTTGTAGATGATGACTCAAAGAAAAATATAAAGATTTCAACAGACAGAAAATAAAAGTTACTTCAAAGAAAAAAAAGCAAAACAAAAAGCAATCCTTCAGCAGATGATTTCCTAAAGGATGATGCATCTCACAGGACCTGCATGAAGCCATCATGTCAATATGGACCAGATTCTCTGAGGAATGTTTCCAGAACCTTTCTGAATCTGTACTATGAAGGATTAAGACAGTTCTCAAGACAAAAGGGGTTTTAACCCAGTACTAACAAAATGTACCTAATAAAGCGGCTGGTGAGTGTATGTGATCTACCATTTCTTCACAAGATTCCAACTGTGGATGGGAAGAATCTGTACATTTATTTTTAGTATTTCTTTTTTTAACTTAGTTTTTATTTATTTTTAGCAACACTTCATTACATTGAAGTGTTGCTTCTTCTGTCTCTCATTGATATTTATCTTCTGCATCACAAGTTGACAAAAGAAGATGAGGCAGCCGTAGTACCGACAAACGTTATAGCGAATGCAACAAAGATGGAGTGATAACAAAAGAGAGACAAAAGCAAATTAAAATGAAATAAAAAACATACAACTGAGACCCCTTAATTTGTCTTGCCGGATAATAATGACCAGATTCTTACTGTCCATTCCAATTCTCTCCATGTATTAGAATAAATAAGCTTTTTGTCTGATTAATGGGGTTAATGCTGTTCTTTATTTTGCAACTTTTACGAATTTTGCAGGAGCTTTGGAAAATCTAATTTTTAGTATTTCCTTTGACGTGAAATTCAAAAGGTTTATTGACTACAACCCAAGTAATTCACAAATATAAAAGAAGCAAAACAAATTTGTCCCTAAGTTGAAATATGTACAATGAAGTGGAATGGTATATGGAATAAAAGTGAGAAAAGGATGTGCAAAAAGGCATAGGAAGTCAACACACCACATGAAATCTCTGAGTACTTAGAAAGCATACATTCTCCTGTGTGTAAGTCAATATCAGCTGGCTGAATATTAACTGATGAACTTTAAAAGGGTTTCTCAATACCAAGGTACTTCCCAGAAGGGAGCAAATGGTAAAATATAAGAGATCTCCACAAATGAAAAATGTACAAATTGAAATAATTACACTTGCATCTCTCTACAGCAGGCACATTCAGAACCCTAATGCAGTAGTATAGAAGCATTATTTCACCATAAAGCCTTTCTTCTCTAAGCTGAGAAGAGATGCAGCTTCTCAGATTAGAGAAGCTTTTCAATATTTTCAAAGTTATTACTCACATCTGTGAACTGTGGCCTCTTTAAATCATTTTCTTTGTGCTGCAGGAACTTTTCTTCCTCTGGTGGTATTCTACAATTTAAAGACTTGTTTATTGTATTTGATTTTTACACAAATTATAACGATTAAATGCAAGTCAGTGACGTAGGAGACGGAGACGGAGACGTACCCGGCCTCCATTGCCCCATCGTGGTTCATCCCATTTGTGATCTTCTCCATTTCCATATTTAGAGTAAAAGGTTTGAGTTTAAATTCTGGAACATAGAAAAGACATAGTGGAGAGTAGAGGGAAGATGGTTAATTGTAAGACATCAAAACTGAGAACGTTTTGATGTCTTCAATTTGAAATGCAAAAAAGGTGAATTTCATATTTCAGTGACTTCAAAATGGGAAAAAGTCATATCGTCATATCGTCATAACATATCGTCAATTAGAGGTGATCTAGGTAATGAAAAACAAGTGGGTCCTTCTTTAAGATTCAAAAAGATTATGAACTTTAACACAAAAATAAGACAGAACAAGCCGGTGTAATTCTCTCCACCAGACAGATTATTTACAGTAATTTTAGTGTGCAGATCCAGCGTTTTTAGGAGATCTGCAAATATAGAAATCATTTTTGATGTTTTTGAACAATTTTGAATAATTGTGTTCAAAAGTAAAATAAGAGAAATCAGATTTGTGCCAACATTTTTTTACTCTTTGTGACGCAGGAACACACACCCAATCAACGGTCCAATCAGCTTTCAGAGCTTCTTTCCAGTGCTGTCCTGAATCTCTGTTCAAACAGACGCCTGATCATGTGTACTTTTCAGTGACTGGCATATTGGAATATTGTAGCTGCCCTTGATATAAGGTTGCACAAACAAACAAAACCCACGCCTGGACATTGGACAAACTTAGCTGCTTTCGTAAAGTTATGACCATGTGTTTAATTCAAGGTAGGCAAAACCAGAAAGCACTTAAAACCATTGCAGGTACCACTTAACCCTTCATCACCTGTCTCAAAATACACCAAAGAATCTTGTTTCAAGTTTTCCCCAGATCCATAAAACACATGTAACCTGGACAGCCAAACTCCCATGAACCCCCTCTGCAGTCCAGGGTAAACATCTAGCCCACCTTTTCATAGCCAGGATTAAAGCCATGGCCGCTTCTCCAGAGTTTGACACGCAACAGTTAGTTGGACTCTCTTTTCCAACATCCAAGAGTAAAGTTTCCCACGCAGGATAACGACTGTGATCTTTCAGTAGCTCAGATACTCTATGGGCCCTGTTTTGTTTTTTTTCAATAAATTTGGACCGCAAGCCCTTGTTGAGTCTCTACTCAGCAAGTGTTGTCCAGTACTCTTTGCATTGTTAAAGAAGCTCTTCAACATGACATCCAAACAATAAATTCAGCATTTTGTGGTGAATCTCATCCACTGTCTGCTGTATGCAAACGGTGATAGACTCATCTTCCCCAAAGTCCTCAGACTCTGGTGTTTGTACAGAGGACACAGTGTTTGGATTGAGGTGATCCTCAAAGTGCAGCCCCCTCTACTCCTATCGATGTCGTCACTTGGGGTCAGCAGCAGTGACATGCGGTCAGGGGATTCTGATAACATCCCCAGAATCAACCATCCAACCTGGCAACACCTAGACTATCAAAGTACTGCTACAGTAACTCAGATGACCTGTGCTCTTCCACTGATTTCCTTTGGTTTCATTGCCTAATTTATGTGCTCTCTTTAACATTATGTTAACTTATTTTGTAATTCCCCCTGAAGTTATTTTCATATATTCCTCAACACCAATTTGTGCCGTACGTTTGCTGAAAACTGCTTCAAGCATTGTGTAAGAGCATCAAAATCAAGAGCTTGTCCTCTTTCCCATCAGGTAAAATTTAGAAAAATTGACCAAAGCCTAAAATAAAATAGTTATTTCAAAGTTTGAAAATCTTCTTGTTGATCCTGCCTTCTATGTCAAACCGAGCAGCAACAGTGAACAAATTGTTCCTGGGAGAGGCCCAGCCCTCTTTTCCTGACATGGGCTCTGTGGGTTTACAGCTTATATAAGACAGAAGCTCTGTTTTACCACGGCATGTCTTGAGCAAGCAAAAAAAACACTTGCTGTGAAATGTTTACAAATATTGTAACATTATTTGCATGCTTTTTCCCAATCCTTCTTTATGATTAGTACTTCCCGGTCAACTACACGTTATTAAAAATATAAGCGCATACAAGTAGAAATTAAAACAAAAATAATCAAACCTTCTGCATGAAATAAAAAAATTACTCATAATGTTCATTTCTACAACAACAACAACAGCAATGACAACAATAATTTACTTATGGTTAAATTTAATGTAAATTGATGACAATGTCATTTGTTCCCAAAATGTTTTCTCTGGTCTGTTTTCAGCAAATGAAGTTAGCGTCAATCATTTTGATTTAGAAAAAGTTTAAATCAAACTCTGTTAACACAGTCGAGCTGTGGGCCTGTGAACGCCCAGTGAAACCAGTTTGACCAAGCTGTCAGAACGTTTCTCCATTGTTCCCTCACTCGTCCTCAGCAGATCTAGTCAAAGTGGCCAACACGTGGCAGCGCAGGGCCGTTCAGAGACCTACCTTCAGAAGCAGAACCAGGAGGAGGTCAATACCGCTGGTGGTACTTCTTGGAAGGATAGGTGGTGCAGTTTAGGCAGACAGGGTGGAAAAGTTGGGCCGTTTGGAGCCCAGCTGAGAGCGGAGAGAGGTTCAGGGGAACAAACGTGAGAGTAGACAGAGTAATGGGAGGGCTGCTGGAAATAACGGTTTCAGGTTTCTCCTGATGTCACATTTAGAGACACTCCTCTTCCCAAACAAGAGTAACAGTAGAGGAGTCAACTGTGATGGATTGCTTCATGGGATTTACATACCCGTGGTCAGCCAAGAAACACTGGCGCTATTGACTTGTTTGAATGTTTAACAGCCTCCAAAACTATTTGACATTAACATATGGAATAAAGAATATGGAAGAAAATATGGAGAGATGGGGGGGAGCGCTGCGGGTTGCGCAACAACACTGGGCAGTTCTGCACCAAAGGCAAACTGGAAAAAAATCTTGTGGTTTCAGATCAGTATGGAAAAGGTTCCACAGAAAAGTAAATACACGAACAGTCCAAGGGACTGACGTGAGCAGCGGCTGAAAAGAGTCGTTCTGCAGCTACAGATGGTTCAACATTCACACGTTCCCACAGCTGCAGTTTCTGCTGCGTTTCCTCAGGAAATGTCTGTCAGCAGCATGGATCTCTGGAGCTCATTTAACAACCTGGATTGTCTTATAAGAACCAAACTAGTTACTGTTTGGATCTGATGGATCAATGATTATATCCTTTATGCCACAGTTATATTCAATCCTTTGTTTACAGGCTTTTTTTCTAAATCAGAACAAGCATGGAGGATTTGGATTTTGTGTGTGTTTTTTCAGTTAATTGAGTGATTGTTTCCAGTTTTCCCTTGACTACCTTCTGTGTATGTAGCCCCACCTGTACCACCTGCTCCCTGTCACATCTTTGTATGTTCTCCCCATCCTTATCTGTGTCTGTTCCTTTCTCACCTGTTTGCTGGATTTGTAAACTTATCGCCATTAAAACCATCATTGTTTCACGTCCAACCTGCGTCCCACCACATCCATTCTCACCACAACCAACCACATAACAAAGCAGATGTCAGAGGCCATCTTACAAAGTTTGCCTTTAGACTTTGGTTAATTTTTTAAAACTCACAATACACCAATAAAACAATTCTTTCTCTGATCAATATCCATCTTAAGAATTTAACATAAGTCATGTAGACATCGATATGGCTCCTTTAGAAATATTAATTGTACAGAGGTTTGCTGCAGAGATTATGTTTATTTCACTTGTATCTGCGAACAAGCTGTGGTGAGATCAGATGTCACCATGTTGTCTTCTGAATAGAGTTAGAAAGAGCTCATCAGAGGATTAGAGAGGCAACATGAGTTAAGCCGGACTGACACGAGACACAACACACACACACACATGCCAGGAAACAACATAGACACACTAGTCAACACATTAGGGGCCAGACATTACAAGGAGCCGTCTCATCCCAGCTAGCTGTGTTACCTGCACCAGAAGGAAAAGAAAGGAACTGTCATAAAATGGTCTTTAATATAGTTATTAAAAATGTCATTATAGGGTTTCATAGTGTGGCACAAAGAAAGAGAGCAAGGCATGAAAATAGTAGCCCCCCATTTTATTTTTATGTTAAAGGTCACTTGGAGCATGAAACTATACCATTAGAATCTATTATTTTTAAAAAATGTATGAATTTCACCAGCAGAGCTGCTATAACCCGCTGTGTTACACTGGAAGTGACCCGTCATTCTCCGCTGTGCAACAAGTAACCAGTTCATCTCATTACATCTTTATTTAGAACCATTTAAATTCTAATAAACTTTTCTTCGCCAGAGCTCAAGGCCGCCAAGAAACGCTGCATATGTTGGCCGGTAAGACTTTTATTGACCATATTGGCCTTTTAGATTTGTTTCACTGCAGTTTTATTGACTTTCTTATAATACATTATTGTGAAATAAACTGGCTGCACTTTTTAAAAGCACTCCTCATACTTATTAACTTTTTAAATTCCTAGTTCGATTAGGTGTCGTTGCTGCTGTTTTCAAGTTTTGTCCACTTATCAGCGCCACCCGGTGGCCACAGTATGGACTGCAGCTTTGTTAACGGCGGAGGAACAACTTACGGTTCCAGGAAAACTGCTAATCCGCCACCAACTATGGCGGTGCTAGTCTTATCATTCATGGCAGGTTATGTTGTAGGGAAGGAGCTGTAGCCAGCAGAGAGCAAGGGGGAGGTTGTGTGCAGCACATACACAAGCATGCTTGACATTGGTAAGAAATTCTTCCAGGCTCTGGGTTGTTTCCGAATGAGAAGAGTGTTAAATGCAGATAAGTGAGCTCAATTTCTTTTCACAGATCCTTTGTCATAACCTGGAAAATAAGTAAAAACATAGTGTGTAACAGCTACATACTGCAACTTTAAGCAGATGATTGGTTGATGGATAATGGGCAGCAGGATTAGACGTGTTTACCTATAGTTTTTTTCGTTATATCAAAATTTTGGCATTGTTAGGTTGGAATATGGGGGGAGAACTACCTTTTCACCTTAGGTTGGAAGAGATCCGTGCCAAGGCTTAAAAGATAAAAGGACTAACAACAACTAGTTTAAATATGTTTTTTTAAAGTCGGCACAAAAAAACTGTCAGTTGAAGTGTGTATTGACATAGTTCCCACTCACTCACAACAAATCTTCATATCCAATCCAATATAATCATATAATAAAACATTGTTCCAATTGATCAAAACAATGCAATCAAATTCAGTTTATTATTCAGCTTTTATTAAGCAATATAAAAAAAATGCACTGTCTTTCTGACTTGCATCATTCACTCCTCCTAGACAAGCATGTAGTGACAGCGCCCCATCACTCACAGCCATACATGTAAGAACAGCCCCTCTTCCAGAAACAACCCTCCGGCAGAACCAGAATCTGACTCAATCAATCATCTGACACAAATGACTGAGGGTTTGAGAAGACGGAGCACAAAACAGAGAACCGTGCTGCTTTCATAAACTAGGATCTAAGAGGAATGTACATAAATGAATTTGGATCTCTTTGATAAGACTGAACTGACAGGACCTGTTTTGTAAGTGTTTTGTTGTGAATCTGCACCCCATGTTAGTTAAAACGTAATTCAATTAGAGTAGAAAATGATACTTTAGAAACAGCCCCAAAAGTTCCCTTTTGTTGGAAATGGAAAATTATTGATCAAGACCAGTTGACAGGAGCAGAAGAAAATCTGTCTGCTTGAAAGAGAAATAGAGGTTTAACAAAAGGCTTTTTATTTTGTCTTTGAGCAAGTTTATGTTATAGTTTTTAAGTCGGTTCTTATGTGCTCTCTGCTTTCCTTAAGTTATCTCTTTAAGGATTGCCAATCTGTTTAAGCTGCTATTAGCACTCTGATAAACATGTGTTAGTCTCACAGCGAACTCCTCTCGACCAATCAGAGCGTGAAGATCCACTTAGCGGTGACGTCGTTAAGCTTCTTACTGCTGCAGGTGAATGGAGGAGGAAAGTAAACGCTTGTTTACACTGACTTGGGACTAAATAACAGAGCAGAACACTTTTTGCTTGAAAGCAGATTAATTTGGGGGAACAGATTAACAACTATCGTTCTCGTTTTCATAATCTGGAGGTCAAGTGTGGACTGTCTGAGCTGTTATGGAGTGCAGCGGGAAGGTAACTGCTGCTTGATCAATATACCCCTTCCCCACCCAGTATCTTTGTGCGAGAGCAGTCACTTCAGGCAGCTTAAATTCTGTCCATTCCTTTTGGATTCTTGAGGGTATTTTTCTATTTAGTTACTAGTTAAGTTATTTCAAATTGTATCTAAAACATATTTATTTGAATGTGAGAAGTTCATTAGTTCATTTGTAATTGGATTGTTTCCTGGTAGTTCTTTGTTTTCCAGCTTTATTCAGTAAAATATGGTTGGAAAATGTTCCTCTTGCCCATCCGCACAAAACCAAACCTCCAAAACACTCTGAGTGATTACATAATACGTTATGCAACATTGGAAAAGCTTGGAAATATGAATAAAATCTATCCATCTGATGAGGATTGAATAGATGATTCCACCCTTAATAGAATAGAATAATGGTCTTAAAATAAACAGGAGAAACTCGGGCATGCTTGATGGGCGACATCAAACTAAATCAAACTAAATTGGTGTCAATGAATTACACCACATTGTGATTATTTATGCTGCTTTTTGTGTTTTTATAATTTTGATGATGATGCAATTTTACACAGGTCATCACAAGTCAACCAACCGCATTACACAAATCAAAGTGTAAAATATTTGTGCTATGTTTGTGCTGCGAAAGGTTTGTTTGAGCTGCTTTATTAGTTAGTTTTTAAAGGACATTAATGCTGTTTAATTTTTATCGATTCTGCGATATTTATTGATATTTTTGTCCTAAGAATGTGTCGATTTTTTGTACAAGAGTATGGATACATTAAATCCTACTTTGAGTTTTATGTCAAATCCATATGAATTAAATGACAGCTATCATACATGACATTTTTTACCCAGTTGCACATGTACACTAAAAATGACATGTATTGAAACAACCAGTTACAATTAATTGAATAATGAAATGAAATAGATAAATTACATTATCTAATA
Source organism: Micropoecilia bifurca (assembly GCA_903067075.1). Taxonomy (NCBI): domain Eukaryota; kingdom Metazoa; phylum Chordata; class Actinopteri; order Cyprinodontiformes; family Poeciliidae; genus Micropoecilia; species Micropoecilia bifurca. The sequence goes on from CAEGAF010106962.1 coordinate 11,411, forward strand.
TAAGTGAACGAGACAGAAAAGGATTTTTCTCTGCATAACCAAATACACAGAGCCACACAATTAACATTTAAACAAAGCAAATGTATAACTAAAACATTTATTACATCAGTATTACACAACCAGTGCAATTAGTTAAATCCAAGTTCATGGAATAGTTAAAAAATGTCACCAAAATCCCTCTGTCCCTCTAAAATATTTCAGAAAATCTTAATATCTTAATATCTTATCCATAAAAGCAGCACAAATAGACATTTTAGTGATGTTTCAGAGTTGATCATAACAAATTTTGTTTTTGTTTAATAGAATCCGGGGGAGGGAGAGGTTGACCTTTTGATGACCTCTGGACGCTTTATTAATATCTTTAAAATGTAGAAGCACAAATGAAAAGTTTTACTGCACACATTTGACACCAAGTCAGTTTGCTTGGAAGAAGGAGAAGAGCCAACTTCAGTCAAGAGTTTGATGGAGAGGTTGCAGGCCTGTTACCTTGCAGCAAGAATGTTGTGGAGTTGAAGACGATGCCATACACCCAGCAGGCAGCACAAACATGTGGAGGGGAAGGCAGCGCACCAATAACTGTCTCATGCTACTCTGGCTGCATACTATCCCTGTAAAGGCACCATAAGCTGCCATGTGCCTACAATTAAAACTATAAATGTGGTTAATATTTATGTTTTTGTGTTCCTACAAACTTTGCCTTGTGTTTTTTGTTCATGATTTTCCTGTCCTAGTTTCTTGTTTCATTCATCTCCTTGTCTCTTAGATCTATAAGTTCTAAGACCTGTAGCATTTTTCCCCATCAAACATAACATCACTTAAAACTTACAAAAAGAATACTTATTATTCAAATGAAAAGGAAAAAAAACCCCAAAAAACACATCCACAGATTAATGGCCCGGTTTGTCTTCACACTAGGAAATACAGAAAACACTCATAAACAAAAGGATTATTGTGATCCAATCCTACAAAACTGGAACTTTTCTTAGATTCCTTTTGTTCCATTGAAATAAAAACTTAACTGAATGTTTTTGTGTCTTGATATTTTCCGGAGTCATTTTTAAATGTTTATTTCTTTTCTCAACTTTTTGTTCATATCCAGGTGACGCCCCAGCTGATGCTGGCAGTGGGGACGGCTGTGATCGGCTCTCTGCAGTTTGGATACAACACGGGTGTCATCAACGCACCTCAGAATGTGAGAAAATCTTAGAGACCAAGAAAACAGGAAAACACACTGTGCTGTTTTTATATATGCAGAACAGTTCCCATATCAAACCACTTATTTGTATCCAGATAATGAAACAGATATATTCTTTTCTGTCAAGCAGCCAGACTTTCTTGTCAGAAGTTCAAAGAGAGAAAGTTTCAGAATAGTTGCTCAAGTCTAGGCGTGTTCCACCTAAAATGCAAAATGATTTAATCTACCCAGAATGGAATGGAATGGTATGGAAGATCATAAGTGTCACAATAAAATAAATGAAAAGGTTTCAAATTATTTTTTATTCATATACCAATATCTATTAAAATGGAGACACACATGGCAAATAAATCATACAAAAATGCTGGAAATATTTGTCGTATCATTTATATCAAATTACTAATAAGTGACTGATTGGCTGCTAAGTTGCTACAGGTCAACCAATCAGATATTTATTTAATGAAACAGTAGCAGTTGAAGTTATTTCACAAAATACTGCTGAACATGAAATATATTTTTTCTCCACATTTAGTTACTTAATTGAGTAGCTGATTGTGGCCTTTTAAAAATACAGCTAGATTTCTAATACCTTTCATGTATTTTTTTCACTTTTGGATTTGTCTGTAGAGACAATAAGAAAAATATATTATGAAAAGAAAAACTGACGAATCTTGTCCCAGGCGAAGTTTTCAGATCATCCCATGTAGAGTTTCCATGAAACTCTACATGGAGTGTTTGGACAGGTCTCATCACCTCCTGTCCAAATGACCCAAGAGAAAAGTCCAATCGCTAAAATGTTCCTGTGGTTCACGTGGATCCATACTGTCTGAGTTGAGCAGGTTTGACCTGACTGTTTTCTGTTTGTCTTTAAGATCATTGAGAGCTTCTACAACACAACATGGATCGGCAGGTTTTCAGAGCCCATTTCTCAGAGCACCCTGACAGCTCTGTGGTCTTTTTCTGTGGCTGTCTTCTCCGTGGGAGGAATGTTTGGCTCCTTCTCTGTCGGCCTTTTTGTCAACCGCTTTGGCAGGTGAGATGTCGCTTGTGGAGAGAAGAAGTTTGCCTCGGAACATAAAAGTAGATTCTTAATGGCATAATGAATCTGATCTTTAAAGGAGGAACTCCATGCTCATGGCCAATGTGTTAGCCTTCCTTGCTGCTGTGTTTATGGGCTTCAGCAAACTGGCAGCTTCCTTTGAGATGCTCATCATTGGACGTTTTATAGTGGGTATGTACTCTGGCCTCTCTACGGGGTTTGTACCCATGTATGTTGAGGAAATCTCTCCAACGTCTCTTCGCGGCGCCCTGGGCACTCTGCATCAGCTCGGTGTGGTGATTGGCATCCTCATGGCCCAGGTGAGATCCTTAAACCCTCAGTCTTCCTTTCCTCTTGAAGAATCGGGTTTACTTTGGCACGTCACCTGTTTCACAAGAATCCAGAGACGTTTTTATACCATTCGCTGCAGAATTCACTGAAGTTTCTACTAAATAGGGCATGTTGCTGAGTGAAGGGGGTTTGTGATTGACAAGTGTTAAGTCCCGCCTCTTTGCTCTGATTGGTTGTTTCTATTTTGTGTTTTGGGAGAAGGCAGAGGTCAATTTTTTCACAAATTATGTCCCATGACATATGTCATATTTTTAGAGACAGTTTCGACAAATATGTAAAATAATATTTGCATATTGAGGCTTTAACCATTTAAAGTGTTGTAGTAACAAATGTAGTTTGGTTTCAGACTGGACCCTGTAGCTCTTCCAGTTTTGCCAGCTCTACTTATGTTGTGCAGGACATTTTCAGAACTTGTAATGTGACTGGATAAGCAAGTGAGCGATAAAGCTAAGGTCTTCTGTGGCTTAGAAACCATTAGAAATGAGAACTCATGCAACCCCTGGTGTCATTAGGTGAAGCTATTAGGTAAACCAGAGAGAAATGAACCGCTAGAACACAAACACCTGGCAGATATCACAGAAAAGTAGTAGGAGAGTGTTTGAAAAACTATAAATCCTAATATACAAAGACTCATTTTCATTGGTCAAAAAACAACAACAACCTGTATATTTTTTTTGCTGCTGCTTTGTTCAGGTTTTCTTAATTAATGAATAAAAAACACTGTCTTTAGCGTAATCTGAAAATCCTTGACCATTTTATAATTGCTCTGCTTTTACTTCAGTTCTTATGAGGTCTGTGTTGTGCTGCAGATCTTTGGGATTGAATCCATCTTGGGGAATGCATCCCTGTGGCCACTGCTGATGGGGTTCACTCTGCTGCCGGCCTTGCTGCAGTGTGCTCTGCTGCCGTTCTGTCCAGAAAGCCCCCGCTACCTCCTCATTAACTGCAATGAAGAGAGCAAAGCCTGCAGCGGTAAGATCTACACATATTCATCAGTATGTATATGGAGTCCTGAAACAGAATGAATTACTTTTCTTCAGTGACGTTACATAAAACAAGACAAATAAAACTAGTCTTCACTTTCACTACCATTAAACTTTCTTGATTGTTTTATGCTTTTGATCCTGATAGATTCAGTATGAAGCTTCTCCACAAGAATTGACTGTGAATAATTATAATAATGTGTTTTATAATGATAAGCTAAGTAAACTACTAAGTCATATCTTAACACAGATTCTTAACTGTGATTGTAGTTTGTCTCTGAACAGTAAAATACTCTCTAAATAATTCAAAGATTTTTCTTATTGACATACCACCTTTGTTGTTTGTGGTATGAAATTTGGACTCAGGTCCCAGATCAAAAAAATTTACTACACACAAAAATAAATTAATGAATAGGAAAGTAATTTATGTGACATATAGATATGTGTGTTTAAATAATTTATTAGATGTAGCTGTATTTGGTGCAGCCCGAGTTCATGAGTCTGACGGCTGAAGGGAAGAAACTGTGAAGATGGAGGAAGATTGATTGATTGATTGATTGATTGATTGATTGATTGATTGATTGATTGATATTGTAGTATGTCTCTGAACAGTTAAAATACTCTTTAAATAATTCACTTGATTTCAGACACAAAGTTAAAACCAATAAGGAAATTTTACTTATAACCAAATCTGGTTTATTAACACAAAACCAGGGTACATTGAGGTCTGTATTATCTGTGTCAGCGTTTTCCAAACAGGCTGAGGGTATTGTTATGTTTCTCCAGTCCTAATGAAGCTGCGGGGCACCGACGAGGTGAGTGAGGACATACAGGAGATGAGGGAGGAGAGCCAGAAGATGATGAGGGAGAAGAAAGTGACCATTCCTGAGCTGTTTCGCTCTCCCGTCTACCGCCAGCCCATCTTGGTTGCCATCATGCTTCAGCTGTCGCAGCAGCTGTCTGGAATCAACGCTGTAAGTAGGGAAGAGAATGTTTTTTTATCAGCAATCTCTTCAACCTTCAATACCACCGAGATTACAAGCAAACCAAACTGTATAGTGGTGACATGACCACCAAAGACTTTTGAAGAAGTGGTATTATGTAAATTCATATGGTGCCATTTTGTAGCAAAATCACAATCTGATTTGATCCAAATCTTACAAATCAAATTAGACTGTCCTGGTCTCAGTGACTTTAGAACAACTGTGTTTGGAGAAGCAAAATGTATCAATGTGTGTCTGATTATTGTCACCCTTGGCAGGTATTTTACTACTCTACTGGGATCTTTGAGCGAGCAGGAGTTTCACAGCCTGTGTATGCCACCATTGGTGCTGGGTTGGTCAACACCGCCTTTACGGTCGTTTCTGTAAGTGGCTCAAGAGCACCGGGGCAGGAGATGTAAAGACTCTGGGAGACTTTGCAGTGCTGCATTTTGTCTCTTTGCTGCAGCTGTTTGTGGTGGAGCATGTGGGCCGACGACCTCTTCATCTCATCGGGTTGATGGGGATGGCAGTGTCTGCCGTGTTTTTAACTGTTGCCATGGCTCTGCTGGTAGGTGTTTCTTACCTTTGATGCTGTATTCATCTGAGACGTTTTATTGTACGATATGAATGTACCTCATCCTGTTTTGCTGCTCAGGACCAGATCAGGTGGATGTCCTATGTCAGCATCGTGGCCATCTTCAGCTTCGTAGCCTTTTTTGAAATCGGCCCCGGCCCCATCCCATGGTTCATTGTAGCTGAGCTCTTCAGCCAGGGGCCCCGGCCTGCCGCCATTGCCGTTGCTGGTTTCTGCAACTGGTCTGCCAACTTCATAGTGGGAATGAGCTTCCAGTATGTTGAGGTAAGAAATGGTTCAATTTCAATCAGAATGCAGATAAACTGTGACTGTTTTTCTTTGTTTTCCAAATATGAAAGCAACTGTGGTGTCTATTTCAGAAAGATTAAGCTGAATAATAAGTAGTTGTGCCATATTCCATCAAACTGATTTAATTTTAGCCTAGTTTTGAAATAATTATGATGAATGTTTGTGATATTGAGATATGGGAGGCATCTGACAAGTTATGTAAACCAAATTTCCATTTCATTTCTGTGGTCATGAGTTTTGAGTCATGACCGAAAGAACGAGGTCACGGATACAAACGGCCAAAATGAGTTTTCTCCATAGAGATAGGGTAAGAAATCCGGTCATTAGGGAGAAACTCAGAGTAGAGCCACTGCTTCTCCACATCAAGAGGAGCCAGTTGAGGTGGCCTCCTCACCCCAACAAGAGGCAAGAGGATGCCTCTGTGGTGAGGCACTTCCCACTGGGAGGAGACCCAGAGGAAGACCCAGGACACGCTGGAGGAACCGTGTTTCTCAGTTTGTTTGGGAATGCCCTGGGATTCCCCCAGAGGAACTGGCCCAAGAAGCTGGCGAGGGGGAAACATCGGCCTCTCTACTTAGTCTGCTCTGTCCATGACCCAACCCGAGATCAGCAGCAGAAAATGAATGAATGAAATGTCCATTTTTATATCTTATTATTTCTAACAGTTTGTAGATCATAACTCAAACATTAAACTCTGAAATCAGACACCACCAACTATTCTGGGGGAAAAAACTCCCCAGAAACACAAACCCTCCACAAAAATAGGAAGTGACCTGCAGCATGGAGGACTTTCCTGTTACGGTAGTTTTTTTACTCACCAACAATAAAGCTGGAAAAGACATTGTTCTTTTTTACTCTACTCAAATTTCTGCCCCCTTAATAACAGTCAGAAAGTGAGATTTAGCAATTATTGCGCAAAATATATTTGAAAATATATCAGCATCTTGACCTTATGGAATATTAATAACTAATTTATTTTTATTATAAAGTTTCAAAGGAAGAACATTAACTCTATGTGACAAAAAGAACTAAGCATTAACTTGGACTCTGTTCATAGAAATCTGAAATTTTTTTGCTCCATCAATAAGGGTATAATGAATTAAATTGAAACTAAATAAATACTTAATGCTACTTAACAAACTGTGATGTCACATTCACCATTTACATGGCCTGGTCATGACACATTAAACTCTTGTCGCAGCAACTCCTGGGTCCCTATGTCTTCATCATCTTCACCGTTCTGCTGCTTGGCTTCTTCGTCTTCACTTACTTCAAAGTACCCGAGACAAAGGGTCGCACCTTTGACGAGATCGCAGCAGGTTTCCGCCACTCCTCTGGTCAGGGAGCTGAGAAGTATTCAGCTCCAGAAGAATTCAACACTCTCAAAGGGGATGACCCTGACCTGTAGACGCTGTCAGCACGCATCTGCAACAAGTCACACTCATGTTCAACGGCTCAATGTAACACTGCTGGTTTAATATTCACATGGATATTTATAGATTTATATCGTAACACGAGGTGTCATTGTGGCCTTAGTCTGTAGCACAAAATGTTGGTTTTTTTATTTTACGAATCTGCCATTAAAGGGAAAATAATGCAGACTCTCCAACAGCTAAGACTTTTGGTAAATCAGAAAGAGTGAATTGAATTTGCAGCTTGCCAGGGCTGACTTCTTGCATCAGTCTCAAGTTTGTTTTTGCTCTATCTTCATTTATAGCAATTACAGAAGTTAATTGTTGAATTTGTAATTTTGGGTTTTGTATTGTGTTCTGCTTTAACCAGCTGGTTCACTGTTAAACTGTGTGTAATAAGATACAATGTCTGATAGGTCAAGTGTGTGAAATGTGTGTATGTTTAATTAATTTTAACATTTGACTGTCTCCTGCAGTGCAAGAACTTTTCTATGCATACTGTACTTCTATTTTTATCATCACAGGTAGTCAAAAGTCAATGTTTTGCTACTCAAAACTTAAATCAACTTTATATTGTGTTTAATAGTTGTATTTTACTAGTTTAAAATGTCTCAGTGTGTACCAGAAAATAAAAACAAAACCTTGAAAACATTGTATTCATTTACTTAAGCATCGCAAAATATTTAAATTAACATCATACAGTTTAATGTGACTGGTACGCTTAAACAGAGGGCTTGAATGTGGTGTTCTTCATATATTATTTTGTATTTATATTTTGTCTCCAAATTTGTAGACAACAGTAGCTTTTTGCTGTACTGTCTGTGGAAGAGATTGGTGACTTTCATGTTCAAATGCTGATATCAAGCGACCACCAGATGGTGCTGTTCGCTCTCTGCAGATACCCTGAGCAGCAGCTTGTCTGCATGAACTATTTTGGCAGAAGTATTTGCTTGACTCATATATGAGCTTAAGTGAAATCCCATTTCTAATCCACCCATCCATTTTTTACACCCTCATCGCACTGGGGTTGGGAGGGGTGTTGGAACCTCTTCCCAGCTGTCAGAGAGGTGTTGTTCACCCTGGACAGGTCACCAGTCCATCACAGGACTGGACAGGCCCATTCCTAATTGGTTGGTTGGTCCTCCATTTGCAGCCAGAACAGCTACTCTTCTGGGAAGGCTGTCCACAAGGTCTAGGAGTGTTTATGGGGATTTGTGAGGTCACATACTGATGTTGGACAAGAAGCCTGGCTCTCAGTCTGCGCTCTAATTCATCCCAGAGGTGTTCTATGGGCTTGAGGTCAGGACTCTGTTCACACCAGGCTCTCCATCCATGTATTTATGGACCTTGCTTTCTGCACTGGTGGTCAGTCATGTTTGAAGAAGAAGGGCTCAGCTCCAAACTGTTCCCACAAAGTTGGGAACATGGAATTGTCCAAAATGTCATGGTGTGCTGAAGCATTCAGGTTCCTTTCACTGGAACTAAGAGGCTGAGTCCAACTCCTGAAAAACAACCACACACCACAATCTCCCCTTCACTGAACATAACACTTGGCACAATGCAGTCAGACAAGAACAGTTCACCAGACAATCGCCAAACCCAGACTTGTCCATCAGATTGCCAGAGAAAGCGTGATTCTTCACTCCATAGAATGTGCCTCCACTGCTCCAGAGTCCAGTAACAGCATACTTTACACCACTATATCTGATGCTTTGTATGCAGCTGCTCCACCATGGAAACCCATTCCATGAAGCTCTCTGTTCACTGTTCTTCAGCTAATCTGATGGCCACATAAAGGTTGGAGGTTTGTAGTGATTGACTCTGGAGAAAGTTGGCAACCTCTTCCTACCACCAGCACAAACTAGGAGTTCTGATTCTGTTAAGCTATGTCAAAATCCAAATGAACATCTAGACATTGGTGTATGTCAGTTGTGTTGAAAGAATGTGAAAATAATCATAACTTACTTGTTATAGGATTTGTAAACCTGCACATTATCCCCACTAAAAGTCTTTAACAGATTTATTTGGTTGATTTGAGTTTTAAGACTAGATTTTCCTGATGGTGCATAAACTGCATAAACAAACATAAACTTCTAATTCTAAGAAAAAAAAATGATTAAAAAAAGAGATTAAAGTCAGAATTCTGTTTTTTAGTGGCTCTTATTTCCTGCTTCCTCACTCAAATCCCCACACCTTCCAAGAATACCTCTTAACATGATTAAACTCAGCCCTGTCACCAGGTGTGGACCAGAGTCATGTGATTTGGATTTTATAAAAATCACAAAATACTTCAGACTTGATATACTTAAACCAAAAAGGCCCAAAAGTCCTCCGCAGTGATGTGACTGACTAAAATCACATAGAAAGCAGCTGCTTCAAGTTATTCCTGTTCTGATGTTTCTTTTTCTGTTTGGTGAAGAATGGCAGTCTGTTTCTACTACAGTGAGGCTGTCTGTAAAACCTACGGAGAATTATTTTTTTCCCCCCTGAAGTTAAAGTCTAAAGTGTGCAAACTCTTTTGAGTCACTCTAAATTTAAACTCACTCCATTAACTCAGGGCCTCAGGTCAAGTTGAGGGATTCCAGCTCACACGATGTTTGACTTATTTCCACCCCCTCACACCATTTATCTGTGTGGACATATTTGGCCTGACCAGCTAATGACCAAGTTAGTGACTCTGAGTGGAAAATCCCCACCACACCATGCAGTGTTATGACCTGGACTTTGGACGATCAGCCAAGTCATGTCTGATGACTTAAAACCTTCAGCAGCCTATCAATATTACAACATGGATCTGATTGATGCACAGACTTCTACTGATTACATAGGCGTTTGTTGTGAGAGCAAATAAAGAAAAATAAATTAAGTCTTTTCACACAGAAGACTATGAAATCTGGGAGGCAACACTGTACAAATGTGCATTAAACAAAGTCGTGTCAAAGTAGTTTTTCTGTCTGAAATGTTATCTGGTATTTCTGATAGAGTTTTAACTAAAGACATGGAAACAGGTTAAAAAGATCTTTATTCAGTTGAATGTTACAAAAAAATGTGACTTTCACAAACTGAACAGCTTTTTTCAAACTATTTGAAGTGAATGCCTGCTACCTGTTTTTAGAAAATGAAATGTGTAAAGTCTCAAGTAACATGATAACCAATCATTTTATTTTCTTGAATAGCGATATTGCTAATGGACCTTACCAAGCTCCGCCCAGAAACGCCCCTCAAAAGTCCCACGTGACTACATGTCTCACATTAACAGCTTAGCTCCTATGTCTAAACATGGCATTTTTTGTTTCCACTGACTCTCTGCAGAGTATTTCTGAGTCAATTAGGTTAGCATTTCTGCCGGATTTTCACAAAATATCAGCCACGACAATGGACAAGGGAACCAACAAGTTCATGTCACCATTTTTAGACGACATCAAGGTGTTTGAGCCGCGCGATGCCTCCAACATTGTGCGCGTCACAGCTAAATGCTACCGGTCAATGAGGAAAACAGCAGATCCTCAGACCCTCAGCATAAATATAGCTGTGGACAAGATCACTGA
>CAEGAF010106971.1:0-41269 GCA_903067075.1 Micropoecilia bifurca
ATATATATATATATATATATATATATAAAGATAATAAATAAATAAATAAAATAAATCAAGTGTGGATTCAGAAGTGTGGTAGAAAACTAACACTGCACATCAGTCTGAACACCACGGTATTGGCTGCATCATAATGTGGGGAAGCTGATCAGAGTTCATGGGAAGATGGACGGCGTTCAGTAAAGGAAAATCCACGTATGGTCATATTCAATAAATTAGAATATATGTCCAAGTGAGTCATATGATTAAAAGTAGCATTTTAATCTTAAATGTTGTATTTTCATTAGTTATCTGTAAATAATCATGATTAAGAGGATTTAAGGGTTAAAACATCAACTTTAGTCCAATTAATCTACATAATGTATTTCACTTTCTTGATGGAGTTACTGAAATGAATAAATTTTTCAATAATATATTTTTATTTATCTGTAGAAAACTTGCTAATGGCAGAAGAAGACTGTAGACATAGGCAGAAGTCCAACACTAAACATACAGCGGAACAGTTCAGATCAAACATATTCACTGTTAAAATGGCCTAGTCAAAGCCCAGACCAACTTCAAATTGAGAGTATCTGGCAATAAGGCTCGACGACTCATATTCTGTGAAAGGGTTTGGTATATTGTTAAGGTGAACTAGCAATTTAGAGGTTTGAGATAAACCTAAAAATGTTTAGCTTTAGGCGCTGGGAAACGTGGCTTTGGTAAGTTTCTGAATCATTGAGGTTGAAAAGGAATATTTTTCAAATTAATTGGTAAAACCTGAGAACCGTGTATCATCTTGATGTAGTTTGTCACATAAATCCCCCCAAAATACATCAAAGTACGTGGTTGTGACGTGACAAAATGTGGAAAAGTTTCTGAGGTATGAATAATTTTCCAAGTCAGAACATATCATATTGAAATTTTCTTTCTTTTTTTTTCTGTGTGTGTCCTTCTTTTCGCACATCCTTGCAAACTCCCATTTCCCCCTGGAAAAAAAAAAATCTCGAATAATCCTGGAAAACATCCCACAAAATTAGCAAATTGCTGAGCCGTTAACATGAAACCAGGACTGAAACGATGAGTCAGAGGTTGGTCTGCTGCGGCACACAGGTATCAGTCCAACATGCACATCAACAGGGATGCTTCTCATTCTTGCAGCGCTCCCATCAGACTGTTGGATGTGATGTGATGTGAAATCACGCCACAAACACATCTGTTCCTGGGCAACCGCTTTATGACCTGAAAATCCTCTGATTCCATTTTTGGAGCAGGAATCACGACACCCACTCACTGAGCAGATTTAGTGTGAGTGGATGTGTAAATTTTGGAGAAACGTTGGCTTGGTGAAACAATTCCTCCCACATTCCAGCGCTTCAGCGCGCCGCTGCAGAGAGAGGATTTCAACCTTTTCACTCACAGGTTAATAACTCAGACATCTTAACGCAAACCATAAATAATGTTCCTGGGGAGGCGGCTGCCACATCAGCCGGCCCGGCGGTGAGGGGGGATGACGGAGCACATTCCTCTCCCTGCTAATCCTTCTTTGGCCTTGTACCTGAACCTGATCAGGCCAATGAAATCCCACCTCCTCTCAAAATGCTGGGGATTTTTTTTGCAGTTGATGGAAAAACTGATCAGGCTGTTGGAGTCCTGTGGCTGTAAACAAAGCCATGTGCACCGGCAGCTCAGGCCTGTCCATCCAGGCTTCTGCTGCACATCAAAAGCATCAAACCATCCTGAGTGTGGAAGTTGTGTTTTTTTGCCAATGTTTAAGGCAAGCGTTGCCTATATTTTCCTTTTTATAAAGTACTTTTTAAGAAGATTGTAACTCTTGTACTCTGTTAGTTTGACAAGCAGTGGTGGTTCTAACAGGAGCGGTGCCCTGGGCAAGCCCAACAATTAAAATGCATGCAATTATAAGTAATAATAACTCCAGCAGAGTTAATACTCCAGGTAAGCTGCTCTCCCAGGAATCAGCAACAAGCAGAGGAAACTTACTCCACCGGATATGTGTGATAACAAACTTGTTCTGGGCGCAGCTGACAAATATGTTATTTTTTAGTTCGTGACGCCCCTGTCCTTTCTGCTGCCTTGGGCAACTACCCATAAGGCCCAAATTAAGAATTGCCACTGCTGGCAAGACCTTTTGTGGAAAAATAGTTTTTATTCTTCATTGTTTCATGGAATCTTCAATAAAATGACAGACAGAAGCCGTTTTTAATCTATGGCTCTCCGCACAAGGTGTCACTGCTGATGGGGTGATAGAGACAAATCATCTTTGTCTGCACCCTGACCAACTTTGTCTGGGTATTGTAGGTAGTGTAGCTAAAGTAAGAAACTAATATTCCAGCTGGAATTTGAATAACAGCTTGAATTCAGCTAAATTAAAGGGCTGTTGCGTATTTCTCGGGGAAATCTGGACTAAATGTGATCATCTCTTGTTCAAAATCTGAAATAACCGACCTAGTCAAATCTAATAAGGAATAATCTTAACTTAGCAGAGATTATTTAAAACAACATTTGAGAAAAATCAAGCTAAATTTTACATGTGATCTTTATTTTCCTCCAAAGGATCAGCATTTTGGAGCATTTTGCAGCATTTTGGAGCATTTTGTAGCATTTTGGAGCATTTTGGAACACTGCAGCGTTTTGCAGGGTTTTGTTTATGGAGTGTTTGGTTTTGCAGAGAGAAGATGTCCAGAAGCAGGTGCTCATCCTATTCATAATCTGCCACTGCTGATTGCTATGCAAGATGAAAGACTGCCATTGTTTGGTTTTAAACATGCACCAAACATAAAATTACGGTGCATTTCTGAACAGCTATTATGTCTTACAGTTCTTTTTAACATAATTCAACATTAAAGCATGTTGAGAATATCAAGAGGAATCCAGAACAACAATTTACCATTTAGATAGGTTATGGCTTATTTTGGGTTTACTGAAGAAGGCAATATGAGAACCTTTTATTAATTTGGTAGTTAATCCATTTTGTTTTTCAAACACATTGTTATTACGTAGCTGAATTTTCACTCAGCCATGTCAAAAGATGTGCCATATTTTTTGCAAAATTTTTTTAATGGTTAGAGTTTGATCTTCTGGTAAAACATCATGTATATTATGACATACAGGTGGATTTAAATAAATTAGGAAATAGTTGAAGGTTTATTTCAGTGTTCCTGTTAAAAAAAATTGAAGGCATTGTACAGATTCATTACACTCATTGTGAGATGTATTAAGTTTTACTATGAAAACCTCAAAATTCTGTTCATCAGAAAATGTGATTACATAAGACATAATAAAGTGAGGATTTATATGAAAGTATTAAATTATTTCTATGCTTACTGGAGGACTGCAGACTTTATAGTTATCCAGCAGACTGTTTCTCTGTGTAAGTCACAAAAGGTCAATGCTAAAGAAGCTGCTGGTTTAGAGAGAATCCAAATAATAAAAAGTTTAGTGGAGGGAAAACATGGTGGCTAAATGCAGAAGCAACACCAGTTACTGCTGAAATTGTGAACTAAAAAGATAAATTTTAACTCACAATTAAAATGGGCGTTGACTGCAGATGGAGAAGAAGCTTGAAAAACTTCCACACACTAACCTTGACGACAGTGAGGGTTTAGAGTGTTATGTCATCTTCTGCTATCGGTCCACTGATATGTATGGAGAACAGAGTCAGCGCAGTCACTTCATGTGAACAGTTACTGAAGAAGCTGGAGAGGTTTAACCTGGTGCCGATCTGCGTCAAAAGCACCAAAACCTGATTTAATGACACAACTAACTCTAAATACCTGCCGCCACACAGAGGCAGCACAATGTTGAGTGTTCAGGGACAGACCTTTCATAAGATGACATCTCTGTATATCAGCTTCATTGGTCTTATGTAATCATTCGGTGATAAACCAGGTTTCAATAACTGTAAGTCAAACCCATCAAAATTGAAATCCAAACCGTTATTTTTGGTCCTAAATGGAATAAAATGAATCATTCTGTGTCTGTTGCGGCTTCTTACCGTGAGAGCGGAGAACTTCTGAGCGCGTCCTGCGCACATCAGGCAGAGGAGAGTCAGCAGCGGCCAGACGCGCATCCTGACGCAGCGCAACAAGAAAAACTCTCCACAATTACGCGCGGTCCAAAATTCCCTGCGTTCCACTGCGCGGACTTCACTTCAACACCAGAGGAATGAACGTGGAGAAAAGCGACAGAAAAAAGGGCAAAAGGAGAAAAATCCACTGTGGCTCTTGCGGAAAGTACCTGCGGTGATCAGGCTGCTTGGTTTCGCTCCGTTTCCTTGTTTTCGTCTGCCAAAGCGCTTCTGTAGAAACTCTCCTTATTTCTGGCAGAGTAATGACCCCCCCGCAGCCCTGACCTTTCCCCCTCCCTCAGTCTCTCTCTTTCTCTCTCCCTTCCTCTCTCTTTTTCTATCTCCTTCTCTCCCTCTTCCAGATCCAGCTTCCACACCCCTTTCCCTCCTGATCCCTTATCGGGATGCAGCTGCAGTCGAAAGGCAGGTAGGAGGTAGGAGGTAGGAGATAGGAGGTAGGAGATAGGAGGTAGATGTAGGCAGGGACTCCGTCTGCTGCTGGTTGGCGAGCCAAACAGGTCAGGTATTCTTGTCTTTCGTCCAACTCTCTCAAAACCACATTTTTTCTCTATTATGTTTATTTTCACTCAATAGACAAAAAATAAGAGGAGAAAAACTCAGACTTTGGGACACAGTCTGTCTGGATTGGATTGTTTATGGGTGATTTCAGAGTTTGAATTGATATCCTCAAGGGAAATCTGCACACAATTAGAAACATTCCCAAAATATCCAACAATCTTCCATTTAGAGCTTAAAGACAAACCAAAGAAAATCTGAATCTGACCGCCAACCCCAAACTAACTCCAGATCTGAAGAACCATCATGTGGAAGTTCAGGCATTTCACTTCGAGCTGAAGTTCTGATGAACTGAATGTTAATCTGAACAACTCAACGGTCCTGCACCATCAGAGCATCCTATTAACACACCTACCTGCTGCTGTGACGCCACCTAACGGTGATTTGGAGTAATGGCTGCTGCTCAGTTTACCCTTCATAATAATAATGTATATTATGAATTATTTTAAAGACAAAATATGTCAACTTTTTCAATTAACTGAGTGTTAATAAAGCAAATGCACAATTTTGCTGAAGTATTGTTATTTCTCAAGCTTTTTCACATTCTGTTACAGCAAACCTTTGTGGATTTTATGTGATGAAGCAAAGTAGAGCATAATTGGGAAGTGGAAGGAAAATGATACGTGTTTTATTATTTTTTTTCCTCAAATAAAAATCCAAAAATGTACATCAAGCTCCATTTTCACAACTTTCATTCTGTTGTGAAAATCCCTTCAACATGTAATATTGCGATTACAAAAATTGTGATGACATATTTTATATGCAAAAATTTATGTATTTAAAGAACTATTAAACTAACCAAGTAATCATATGTGCATTTATTAACTAGATGGTGTATTCTTTACCGGGTTAATTCCCTTAGTTCTCCTCCTCTCCTAATGAAAAACTAAATTAATTCGAATTAAATCGTGTTCAGAACTTCCTTCATCCCACAGCTATCAGTTGTCTGAAAAAGAAGCTTAAGATTAGCTGTCAAGGAACTTTCCGATTTCCAAAAGTTCAACTTGGCATTTATCTGCCCAGAGACTCAAGTTCCCACAATGCTCCTCGGTTGTGTTTCTGGTTTGCGTCACAGCACGTTGTTTCCGCTTCCTCCCGTCTCTCCAGCCCAGCTGCGTGGTTTAGCGGCGTTAGCTTGTTGGGTCCCGCTGCTGGCCGGTTATTCTATTCATCTGCGTGTTTGGATCGATTCCCACCAGAATGTCGTACCACGAAGAGGAGGAAGTAAGAATTTATGATCATTTCGACATACTTTAAAACTGAAATTGAAATATTTGTGAAACACGGGTTAGCCGCTTAGCACCTCGCAGCAGCTCCAGCCGGTGTAACTGTTGGTAGCTTAGCTAGCATGAGAGGCGATAGTGTTGATTCTAACGGAAAAGCCTCATCTATTACTTTATCTAATGTTAGATAACTAACTTTAAGAATGTTAAGACAGATGTGCAGTACAGTAAACCGACGCTACTGTTTACTGTACTTGTATTGCATCAGCTAAATACTAAGATGACATCTTTTCCTCCACAGTACGATCCTTATGCCTACTCAAATGACTACGATCTGCACACAGGTAAATGTACGAGTAAATGTTTGTACTGTTTGTTTTTAATCAGGATAAATTGATATGAATCAAAATACATTAGTGCGTTTTGGAAATTGTGAAATTATCTTAATCAATGAATTCAAAAGGGAATTCATCCCTTTTACCAAGATAGTAAAGTACGGTTGCTTAAAATTAATCTTCAGTTTTAATTTTTTGTGTTAAATTTCTGAAAAAGTGAATGTTTCTATCTAATTAAATTGGATTTACCTGCAGTCTTTCTAAAAGAAGTTCTTCTATTGGCAGGTGACCCTAAAGCAGACCTGGCGTATGAGCGGCAGTACGAGCAGCAGACCTACCACGTCATTCCAGAGGTCATCAAGAACTTCCTGCAGTATTTCCACAAAACCATCTCTGACCTGATCGACCAGAAGGTTTACGAGCTGCAGTCCAACCGCGTGTCCAGCGAGAGCATTGAGCAGAAGATCTACGAGATTCAGGACGTCTATGAGAACAGGTGAGCCTAACGGTCATAGAGGCAGCCCAGGTGTGTGTGTGTGTGTGTGTGTGTGTGTGTGTGTGTGTGTTGGAATGAAGCATGTTTAATCTTGATTTTGTTTTGCTCCTAATCAGCTGGAACAAGTTGACTGATCGTTTCTTCAAGACGTCCCCCTGGCCTGAAGCTGAAGGCATCGCCTCGCTTGTTGGCAATGGTGAGGATCATCCAATCAGATCACAGTTCAAACTGTAATCTGCACCTTTTTTCTCTCACTGCCTGAAGTTTAATCAGATCAAACTTGTCTTGTTTCAGGTTAGTCAGAATTACCAAAATTATTTCTGTTTACTAAAATAATAAGTTATTTTAATGTAATGAGAAATGGAATCTGTCAGAGATTTATTAATCTTTTGAAAATCAGAAGTTTACATTGTGAGTGATTTCTTCTTGTTTCGACACGGAAGTAAAAAGAAATCAGCCAAGATATCAGGACGGTGTTTTCTCAGACTGTATGTAAACATCTGGTCTCAACTGCATGATTTTAGTGTTTTATTAATGAAATACATCAAGATGAGTTTTTCTTGGAGTTCTTCAGTGTGAAAATGTTTTGAAATACCTGTGGTCCTCTAAACTTTAGCTTTCTCCTCTGAAGGAGTTACTTGCTGCTCATGTAAAGCTGAGTTCGGTGTTTGTCACTTGCACAGATGCTGTGTTCCTCATCCTGTATAAGGAGCTCTACTACAGACACATCTACGCTAAAGTCAGCGTGAGTAACGGCGCGACGTTGACGTCTGGTCGGGTTCTGGAGCTGAAACATTCTTTCAGAACCGTCGTCTCTCTGTGTGTGATTAGGGTGGACCCACTTTGGAGCAGAGGTTCGAGTCGTACTACAACTACTGCAACCTCTTCAACTACATCCTCAGTGAGTTCAGCTGATCTGGTGCCGTAGTTTTACCTGCAGATGCTTCAGTTGTGTGACGACATGTGGCTGTGAACAGATGCAGATGGTCCCGCCCCCCTGGAGCTGCCAAACCAGTGGCTGTGGGACATAATCGATGAGTTCATCTACCAGGTGTGCATCATCACATTATGAACATCAACCATGGAATAAAGTTATAACTTTATATAGTTTGTGTTTTATTTAGGGATCCACCTTTTTCTATTCCGATGTGATACCTGAGGTTTATTTTCAGCCAGTACCGATTCGATACAGAAAAACAGCTGAACTGACTTAAAATGTTTATTTTTTAAACACAGACATAAATGTACCGAGTTACACATTTATTTGATAACTCTGAACCAGTAAAGTTCACTTAAATACACCAACAACTCTACTGTGTTGGTATAGAATTTTCTGGACAATAAATTGTTCCATTAATTGTTACAATAATCGATGATATTGTTTTAGAGCATCTTCAACTAATTTAGTGTGATTGGCATAATAATGCAAGAATACATAAAGATCAATAAACATTAAATTCTAATGAACATTTAACACTGGAACTAGAAGATATTTTAAATATCTAAAATAAATAAAATGAATTCTAAAGTCACTAAACTGTCCTTCAAAATAAGAGCCAGCTGAAGCCAGAGCACCAGACTGAAGACTTGTCATCCAGTTTGTGGTAAAACAGAAGAAAAATGATAAATAATGCAAAAGGAAATTTACTTCATTTTAATTTATCATATAATTAACTAACTTATTACTTCCAAATGGTTCAGAAAGTGTAATTAGGAATTCTAAATATAAAGTAAGATAAATAATAAAGCATGATGTCGCTCAGAGTGTAAAGCATAGAACTAGACAGAATAGATGTGCCCTTATGGATCAGGACTGATCCGGATGTTAACATCGAATCGATTCATGTCTAGTTTTATGGAAACAAAAACTAAAATGCTGAATCTGCTCCGTTTCCTCCACAGTTCCAGTCCTTCAGTCAGTACCGCTGCAAAACGGCCAAGAAGTCTGAGGAGGAAATCGAGTTTCTGAGGAACAACCCGAAGATCTGGAACGTCCACAGCGTCCTCAACGTCCTCCACTCCCTGGTGGACAAGAGCAACATCAACCGGCAGCTGGAGGTCTACACCAGCGGAGGTGAGCTCATGTCCTGGTCTGGCATTTAGCCGTAACGTTTGGAGTAAAGGTGACATAGACGACTGAGGGCTGTCACCCATTGGTCGGCTGCAGGAGACCCAGAGAGTGTCGCTGGGGAATATGGCCGCCACTCCCTGTACAAGATGCTGGGCTACTTCAGCCTGGTGGGTCTGCTGCGGCTGCACTCCCTGCTGGGCGATTACTACCAGGCCATCAAGGTCCTGGAGAACATTGAGCTCAACAAGAAGGTGAGAGAGAGACTTCCTGATGGAGAGATCTGCTGGTGTTCAGCGGCTTGATGCCACTTCCTGTCCGGCAGAGCATGTACTCCCGCGTGCCGGAGTGCCAGATCACCACCTACTACTACGTAGGGTTTGCCTACCTGATGATGCGGCGCTACCAGGACGCCATCCGAGTCTTCGCCAACATCCTGCTCTACATCCAGAGGACCAGGAACATGTTCCAGAGGTCAACCTACAAATACGAGATGGTCAGTGCAGCCGTGATGGTTTCATTTTACTGGTGTCAAGCGAAGGGATTGAAACTTTTCATCGTCTGGGATGTTTTTAGATCAATAAGCAAAACGAGCAGATGCACGGCCTGCTGGCCATCGCGCTCACCATGTACCCCATGCGCATCGACGAGAGCATCCACACCCAGCTGAGGGAGAAGTACGGAGACAAGATGCTGCGCATGCAGAAAGGGTGAGAGACGATGTGGATAACAAACCTTTTACCGTGGGAGTCGAATTAAACTGAAAATACAAATTTGCAATTTTTCAAATTCAGGCAAAATCAATGCACGGCAAAGCATAATCATGAGTTTATTGCAGATTTTCCTCAAACGTCTTCAAAAACTTTGGGTTTAAGTGACTAACTCCACCTGCAGGTGGCAGTATTTCTGACTTCTATTACTGCTGTCTCTGCTGTTACGTCAAGCTAACATCCATGACTTATGTGGCGAGTAACAAATATTTAAGTTCTTTAAAGAATAGAAATGTTTGTGTCCAATCTGCCTGCTTTTTTCTTTCTTCTACATGTAGATTTTGAAGGAGATTTAATGAGGGAAAAAATATGATCAAAATAGTGAGACCTCAGAGACTGAATGGTGATTAGCTGCTAATTGCTACAGCTAGTTGTAGAAGTCAGTTCTGACTTAGTCTCTGCTCCTTCTGATTATTAACTGTTACTGCTTTGCTTTTTGTCAGTTCTTCATGAACTTTGTTCTGTTCTCATTTCAGAGACCTACAGGTATTTGAGGAGCTGTTCAGCTTTGCCTGTCCCAAGTTCCTGTCGCCTGTGGTTCCAAACTATGACAACGTTCATCCCAACTACCACAAGGAGCCGTTCCAGCAGCAGCTCAAGGTGTTCGCCGAGGAGGTGCAGCAGCAGGCTCAGCTCTCCACCATTCGGAGGTGATGGACGTTCAGCGTCTCTTCTCCAGATCACCCAGCAGCTGTCTAACCCTCCTGTTGCCATGCCAACAGCTTCCTGAAGCTGTACACCACCATGCCGGTGGCCAAGCTGGCGGGTTTCCTGGACATGTCGGAGCAGGAGTTTCGCATCCAGCTGCTCGTCTTCAAACACAAGATGAAGAACCTGGTGTGGACCAGCGGCATCTCGGCGCTGGACGGAGAGTTTCAGTCGGCATCCGAGGTCGACTTTTACATCGACAAGGTAAAGGTTCTACTTCCTGTTTCTGTGTACAGAGCTGCGGAAAGGTCTTCACAACCTGACAGGTTTCTTCTGTTTGATCAAGATTTTTAACTCATTAAACAATAAGTTGGACATGCAATTTATACATAATGAAATAAAACAACTTTTTAGTTGAAGAGGAATGTAGAAATACTTAAAGCTAAAAGTTAAGAATAAAAACATGGTGATAAACTTAACTCATGTTTTCTGTGAAAAATGTAAAAAAAAAAAATCTAAATAGTGTCCATCTTCATCAACTTTTTATTCTGGAGGAAAAACATGATACCAGTCTTAAACTTTAATCAGGGGCTGCACAAAATTATATTAAGGGCCAGATCTGGCCCCGGGGCCACAGTTTGGAACCCCCTGCACTTGAATTGAATTGAGGTGAATCAAAACCCAGACTTCGGCTCTGCCACTCCAAAACATTTACGGTTTTTCTTTTAACATGTTTCTTTCGAGATCTTTCAGCCATTAGAGGTTTTATTCATATGATTATTGTTCAGTAATAATCAGGTCTGAGTTCGACTGGAGAAATTAAGCTCAACTTCCTAAATATGTGTTTTCATTTGTAAAATAAATTTTCACCAAAGTAGGTCGTTACCTTTTACCTGATGACCAGGTTAGTTTGAAGATTTTCCTTCAATGGTTGAAATCCTCAATTGAAAACGGCTTTTTTCTAATTACTCAGGTTGGGTTTATTGGTCTGAAACATTAAGTTGGACAGAAAAGCAGAAACAGCAGATCTATGGAGGTTATTGAAAGATGGTGAAAAATCCCAGCAATTTAAATTAATTTAAACCCAAACATGTCTTTTTATATATGTATATGCATAGAATTTAATTGTAGACAAAAAACGGTTTTATGTTTAACAGGACATGATCCACATTGCCGACACAAAAGTTGCTCGTCGGTACGGAGACTTTTTCATCAGACAGATTCACAAGTTTGAGGAAGTAAGTAGATTCACAAAGATAAATCGGCTGTAGAACTTTAATCTTTTAAACTGGACTAGAATGTTTTCCAACTATTTAAAAGGAAACACATTTAATTTATTTCTCCTTTTGTTTCCTACAGTTAAACAGGACGTTGAAGAAAATGACCATCACTGGCAGCACCACGGCGACGGGAACCGCCACCAGCCGATGAGACCGAGCTGGGGTGTAACTTAGTTTCCTGATGAAAAATTTTTCTATGTTACCTGGAAACAATAAAATGATGGAGTTGTTCAAAACAAGCCGTAAGCTTTTTATGTCTCTGGAGCATATTTATAATTTGGGACCACCAGGTGGCAGTATTTCCAAACTGTTGCACCTACTTGTGTTTATTAGAAAAGGTGTTCTACATAATTTTATAAGTATTTTTCTCTGGACAAATTTTGCTTTAGAGGATTCTATCAAAAGGTCCAGCTCAGATTATTTAAAGTTTTGATGTTTTATCCAAATATTTAAAAAATGTAGCTACCCAAAGCTTATCCAAATGAACAAAAGGACAAATATAACACTGTATCAAACATTGCTTTATCACCATTCTGACTGCAGGTACTGAGAGCTTTGCTCAGGTTTCCTCCTTGTGCATCAGGCGTCACATTATTGCAGACACTGGGATCAGAGACCATTTGCATATTTTAATTAGCACAGATCATCCCACAACATTTCCCAACACAGATCTCATGGCTGGTGACAATAATAAAAAGAAACAAACTTACAAAACAGGAATATAAAAAGAATTGTTTTCATTACACACCACTCAACAGAAACATCAGTTATACAAGGGAAACAAACGGACATGTCACCAAAGCACTATATACTCATACGTCAAACATCCAACATGACTTCCTTAACGGTTTTGGTAAGACAAAATTTTTCTTGAAAAATATCTTTTGATTCAATGTTTTTTTTAAATACAAAAATAAAAATAAAGCAAAATTTCTCACTTGGAGCTTGACGTTGAGTCGCCCACCTCCCGCCCTGTGGCAGTGTAAAATCACTGGGCACATCGCCATCTTAGCGTTTATAAAAAAAAGAATTATTTGCTTTTATAAATATTTTATTTCCTTTTCGATAAAACCTATTTTTTCTCTTCCTCATCTTTCTAAGAAACTGTCCACCATGTACTTGGAAAGTCTTGTTTCTGTGCTGACCAAGAGAGTTTTTCAAGTTTTTTGCTTCCATCAGGAGCTTCTTCATCCTCATTCTTCTGTGATTTGTGTAAAATCACTAAGATGATGAAAATGCCTCAGCTATTTCCAAAATATTGAAACATCTATTGCTGTTCTCATCCACACTACGGTACACTGACTGTAATCATGTTGCCAAAGCAATTCTTCTAAAAATCTGCCTGATTATTTAATGTTCTCAGTTTCCCTTTAGAGGCCATCAGCTGGTCTGAGTGTGTGTAGATTGATGTATGTGTGTGTTTTTGCGTGAGTGTCTGCAGTCCAGGCATAAGTTTCAAAAGGATTCATGAGAATGAGGCACCTTTTAGATGAGTTTAAGGTCATGGTTGGAGCAAACGTTCCCTGCTCCATCTCGTTCACTCAGCATTTTAATGACTGCAAGGGAAACCTTTTGTCTTGCTGAAGACGGAGGTCCTGCAGGTGGATTAAAACTCTACAAACTGGAACTGTGACCATTTTCATCAATGAAAGAGCCAGTCAACCCAGCTCAGTGTGAGCGTCCTCCTTCAGGATGTTTCACTGAAGAGCTTCCCTAGACTACAAACACTTCCCCTCCAGTCCTTTTCAGGAGGATGGAGGCACAAGGACACACACAAGCCCGGTGTCCCTCAGACCAGCGAGGCCTCGGCTAGTCATAACTCCGTGACCTCCAGGGGACTCCCTGAGAGGGTGTCCCCGTCCTTGTGGCGGTGCATCGGGGTGGATTTAGCAGACTCCGTGCGAGCGTTTCTCTCCGAGAACAAGCCGCCGTCTGCGTTCAGCGCCTCCAGAGAACGTGCCAGAGCCCGCTGGTCGTCCTCCGGCAGGCTGTTCAGGTCTGAGGTCAGGAGGGTCCCTGTGCTGCCGTGGACCACATGGACGCCTTCAGGCCCCTTCAGCTCCACGGGAAGCTTGTGCTTGAACCGCAGAGTGCCGCGTCCGCCACCCAAGTCCAAGTTCTCATCCTCATCGTCGTCCAGATCACTCTGGATTAGCTTTTAGAGACAGATGGAGAAAGAGTCAGTAAAATAGTGTGTGGTTAAGCACAGAAGGCTGCTAGGAATACATTTGTAAGATAAAGAAAGTACTCTCCTCTTATTGCCCTTTTCCACTGGTGCCAGCTCAGAGCAACTCGACTCTACAAAGGGTTTCCACTAATAACAGCTACATGGTTCAGACAGTTTTTAGTACCTATTTGGACTCTTGGAGCAGCTATCTATATGGGGACCCCACTAACTAGAATTGTTAATCAATTGCGATGGAAAATCTCCTGAACTGTATGGAGTAATAGAGTCAGGTCTATCCACTCTGCTACTGGGAGCATCTGTTACACGTTCAAACAAACCAAACTCTGAGTAACCTGTTCCACCCCTCAGCTGCTGTGGGTGCAGAAGAAAACACTGCACATCGTTCTTCTTCATGAAATGAAAACAAATGGCAGCATTAGATTTTAGCGTTTTGCAGGATTTCTTTTTTGTACTGAGCTATTTCTCCTATTAACACTGGACTTGCATGTTTGTTTTGGCTGTATTTACCCAGAATGCTCTGTGCTGTGGTCCACTTCCTACTTTTGGAACAATCTCCAGTCTGCTTAGTGTTTACTTCAACCAAACCCAGAGCTGAGTATGTAGGCAGGCCAGAGTTTAGTAATGCATTCACCGCTCCCCAAATGGACCGGACTTCCCAAACAAACGAACTGGACTTGGATGAAAGCGGACAGAACCGACTGGTCTGAATGCGCCATAAATAAAGACCACACAGCAGATTCCACACTGACATTCTCTATTTGACAAAGATGAAGCCGAGAACAGAAATGCTCAGAGAAACACTTTCGGCAACAACAACTCAACAATCTCACTTTTTCCTTCCTTAATCATCTTAACCTCGTTGCTTCAGTTCAGAGGTTTGCAGACATTTCCGTCAGGTGGTTGTTGACCCAGTTTGTGTCTAGCTTTAACCCTGAGAAAATAAGACGGCTTCCTCTGTTATATAATAAAATACAAATGTGATCAGTGTCTCCCCTGTTCTGGTTGCAAAGCAAGCCCAAATCACCAGTCCTCTACCACCGTGTTTGGTAGTTGGTATGAGTCGTTTGTGCTGATGTGGTCTGTTTGGTTTGTCCAAAAATGGTGCTGAGCATTGAATATGTACAGTTCTTTGTTCTCGTCTTCCTAAAGAACACAGTTACACAAGGCTTGTGGTTCATTCAGATGCAACTTTGCAAACCTAAATCATGCAGCAAGAGAGGACAGGGTTTTTCCCGACAGCCCTCTGAAAGAAATCATACCCGTTGATTCCTTTTCTAACTGTGTGAGATCACTCAGTTGGTTTTTTGCTATTTATTTGAACATTAAGAGTCTGCAGAGACATCAACTCCTGGGAAAATCATCGGCTGTCCTAAATGTTCTCCACATTCGATAGTTTGAAAATTGATGCTTTCTTGGGGTTGTGTTCATTATGTTTCAAAGAAGCAAACTGCCAAAAACAAATCTTTTTAGCTGTTCAGACTTGCTGATGATTGAAAAGGGTGTATTTTCCATTTTGGCTTCATCTCTGCATAATTTACAATGACATTGTAGAATCAGCTTCTTTTTGTGCCCTCATTTATAACCAGGTAAAGACTATGTACTTTCTTTTTTTCATAAGTGCATACATAGATATGTTTGAAAATGCAAAAGAAGGAATCATTTCATCTGAATAAACCTGATAAGTAGAAATAGACAAGTGTGAAACATAGATTCAGAGATGGATCAGAGGATAAGCAGAGTTCCAACAGATCTGGAGCCCTTCGAAGAGAGTAAGAAGAGGGTTGAAATGTCAGTACTTTTGACAAATCTTGTGTTAGAAGTCTTGCAATGACTTAAAAAGAGCCGATTCCAGACATGAAGCAGAAGTGGTGAAAATGTGCACCATCAGAACATGAGAGAGGGAATCAGCTAGATCACTCTGAGCGTCAGAAGAGCAGCAGCAGATGCAGAGAGCTCAGCGGTTTTTCTTCCAGGCCCACCTCAGTGACTGATGACTTATCTCCTTCTCCTTGGCCGGTGGAAACGGTGACGAGTCGCGCTGCAAAGAGCTTTTTCAGCCTCAGGTAGTCATCCAGAACCACCTTCAGCAGAGAACCCTGACAGGACGGCAGTTAGGATCAGACAAAACTCTGGCACAATAAGCCCCATAAACCCGAACGTGAAGCCCTGAGCCAACAGGCTGCAGTCGGGACATGAGTCTTTGACTCCATCACTCAGTGATTGTTGATTGGAGTCAGGATGAGTACATACATAAGTGTTTCTGCATGTTTGCTTCCCTTGATGTGTCTTACCTTGATGGGCCCTTCCCTCATAATCTGACCCAGCTTAGCGATGTTGTCGTACTCCTGGATGGCGGCTCTCAGGTAGTGATCGTCCTCTGGCCTCGCTTGAGGCTCGCGGCCAAAGGTGCCCTGAAAGGAAAACCACACACAGTCATCATAGAAATATGGATTACCAACTATTACTGTGCCAATTATTATTCTAGGAAACACTGAAGTTATAGGTCGGAGAATCCATCCATCCTGGAAAAAGAACAATTCAAAGTAATCCATGAATCCCAGACCGGAAGCTGAGCAGTGAAGCCAGATGAGTGTTGGTACTGACATGTGTCCGCGCCGGGCTGTTCCACAGGTCGGTGATCTCACTCAGGTTTTCCGGCAGGTCGTCTTCATGATCAGCCTGAGCAGCAAGCTCCAGGTTACGACAGAACGGGTCCATCCACACGGGATTGGCTCTGCAGGAAGAAACGTGTAACTAACCCCCAAATCAACTTTTTGTTTCCTAATAAACTTTCTAAATATGTTACTTAGGGCTCTATAGTTATACTATATTCATGTTTCAGTGTGAGTTTTTATATTTTTGTGTAAATTTGATTAATCCTGCAATATTTTGCCTAAAAATGACTCAGTGCTGCCCTCTTTGGGTTGAAGAGTGGCTACTGCAGTTACATTTTCTATTTATTACAGTTTGGTATGTTTGTCACTCAGCCCTGTTCAGATATAAAACTTTTTCAGTCTGACACAGCGCCACCTTGTGGCGAGTCAGAAGTTGGAATCGCGTGAGTCGCCATTAAAAGTCTCCAACAACATGAAGAAAAAGTTGCTAGACTTGTTGCTAGTTGTATTTTCAATGAAAAATCTCAAGAGGGTCTGAAATGTTGACAAATGTAGCGACAAAGTAGATAAATTGGTAACAGTACTTCTGTTAAAATAATATAAAAATCATAAATAAAGAAAGTATGGATGGACATGGATCTCACCCCTCAAACGAGTACTTGTTAGTGTTCGGCATATCCAGAATATCCATTAGACCTTGGTTTCCTGCATGGGTAAACGAAATAACAGAAAAAGCTGTTATGCATTAGTTCCAAAGTAACGTTTGCCAACACCTAACAAGGCTGGAAAGCTGCCCCCTCACCTGTTGATCCTGCAACAATAGCTTTAAGCTTCCTCTGGTGTCTGCAGGAGAAACATCAGGAGAAGATAAAGACATTACTTTGCAGCTCAGACTGATGGATTAAAGCATTTGCGCTTTTTAAATCACTCCACATGGAAAAGAAATCTGCTACAGTGGAAATATCTGCAGGATTCTTACACTCTGCGATAATGCCAGTTCATTGTTACAAACAAAATCCCCGCCAAGCACAGCAGCACGGCCAGGATAATGATCACCAGCTGTGAACGGGAAAGAGAACCAGCGGTGAAAACCTTCCACAGTGTATGAGCTCATGAGCGGCGGCTGTGTGCCGACCTGCAGGGTGGAGATGTCGTCAGGCAGTTTGTCACCGACGGCAGGCTGAACGTCCACCACGTTGTACGTCCGGAACAAACTCCTCAGCTGCTCCTTGTTCTCATCGATCAGCCGGATGACTCTAGGAACACACAGCACAGCTCATACACACACCATACGATCAGAACCTGAACGATCAGAACCTGAACGATTACAGGATTTAAAGGTGAAAAAAAAACACCTTTCAACATCCAGGATGGTGTTGGTCTGATTGTTGACGACGTGGATCAGCATGTCGGTCTGGGAATAGCTCACTCTGCCCTTATTGTCCACATGGAACTACAAAGTGTGACATATTAAAATATCATACACAGTGGCCATTTCCCCCACAATTTGCTTTAGAATAAAAGCTTCAGTGTATTTTTATTGGAATTTTATCTGATAGACCAACATACATTTTTTTCCTGAGTAAAAGAAAAACACATTCAAAGATGGAGTATTTGTGTTCAGAGTCATGCCAGATGGTGATGCTGTGGACAAGAAGGAAATCCAGTAGCAGTCAGTCTCACTACAAATCTGAAGAGGCCTCTAACTGAAGACTGTTGCTGTACAACAGAATCATGACAGTCATAACTTGTGAACATAATATGGATCAACTCTGCTAATCCACCTCATTTGCTATTGCTACTCCTTTGAATCTCTGCCTGGTCAGAGAGACGTTGAAGTAGGGGATTCATGATTCTTCCTCCTCTCTCTCTGCTCTGCATCCATAAAGCCTCTTTTTCAGCTTTGCTTTAATGAAATTTTATTTTACCCTTTTACTTAAAGGTTGGGACAATTTAGGAAAATAAATTATCTCAAATGTTCCAACATTATGTAAAATAAAAGTAAACAGCTGCCACAATTTAATTTTTTAAGCCTTCCTTCTGTAGCAGACAAGCAGAGATTTTCTGCTTTCTGTTGGTCTGACACAAAAAAATCCCAACAAAATACAGATTGGTACTTTTGAAGAGTGTTTGTTAAAAACAGAGTGAAGATGAGGAAGTCTTGCCTGAATGTCATCCAGGTTGACAATAGATCCTGTGATGTTGGACAGCAGGCTGACGAAGTTGTCCTGGTTCTCGCGGACCCAGTCCGGTATCTCGTTAAAGACGATCTTGACCCGCTGGTCGTCTCGGAGGATGTAGATGTTCACGTTGGTGGTGGCGCTGTGGCCGGCGAGGTCACAAGCTAAGATCTCAAGCTGGAAGTAGCCTGGATCGTAAGCTGTGAAAAGGTCGTAAGTTCGGATCATTCCGTCCGTCAAACCTGCGGCGACATGGAAAAGGAAGCGAGTCACTATGGGAGTCAAAATCTCACACGAAGGTCCAATTATCCTCATTATGTGTTACAACGTGTGAGGAATCACACACTGCACATGCTGGAGGAGCTGATTCCTCAAAAACACTAACATCCTGAAACATTGCTTGTTTTTGTAATATTTTTCTATTCTACAAACACATAATTGCCAAAAATACATGTTTTTTTTGACAAGCAGTCACATGTTACAGTGAAGTAGGAAGTTTTACTTCTGTCTGAAATCAGTCAGACCCACATCAGTTAATCGTTCTATAGAGCATCGAATTAAAGCCGGAGCAGGAACAGCAGAGCTCTGCTGCCAACCCAGGACAGTCACTGACCCTTCAGTGTATAAAAACCCCATGTGGAGAAAATCAGGGCTAGATTTTAACGCAACTCCAAAGTTTTTCATTTTAAAGATGAAAATGAATTAAAGCGGCTGCACAGTGGTGCAGTTGGTAGAGCTGTTGCTTTGCAGAAAGAAGGTTCTGGGTTCGATTCCCGGCCCCGGTCTTTCTGCATGGAGTCTTCATGTTCTCCCTGTGCTTGGTGGGTTTTCTCCAGGTACTCCAGTTTCCTCCCACAGTCCAAAAACATGACTGTCAGGTTAATTGGCCTCTCCAAATTGCCCCTAGGTGTGTGTGTGTGTGTGTGTGTGTGTGTGTGTGTGTGTGTGTGTGTGTGTATGGTTGTTTGTCCTGTGTGTCTCTGTGTTTCCCTGTGTCAGACTGGTGACCTGTCCAGGTGACCCTGCCTCTCACCCGAAACGTTAGCTGGAGAGGAACCAGCAACCCTCCCTACCCCACTAAGGGACCAGGGTGTAAAGAAAATGGATGGATGGATGAATTAAGGTTCACGCCAAACAACCCCAACCTTTCAAAGAATCTGTCAGAAACTAGATCTACTGTCTACTGCCTGAACTGTGATTCCTCACCAATGGTGAAGATGTTGCCCACGTCTTCACTGCCGTTGCTCTGGGTCTGGAAGTAGCGGATTGTAACGATATGGTACTGGACCACGCTGTTGTTCCCGATGTCGTTATCTGTAGCCACCAACCTGATGAGATCTGAGCCAACTTTAGCATTTGCTGCAACACCTGAAACAAAAACACAAACCAAATGTTAGTCTAGTTTTATCATCCAGACGATGATTCACCAGCAGCAGCAGCAGCATCTGTTACCTGCTGTGTATTCTGTCTTAGCAAACCGAGGCGTCTGGTCATTTATGTCCTCGAGTTCGATCCGGACTTCCAGAAGGCTCGGGTCTAGAGCGGGGTCCAGCGCTCTGGCCTGTAGTGACCTCTGACCTTTGGGAGGCGTCCAGCTCCTGTTGCTGGAAGCCTTGATGATGATGGAGTAGGATGGGATCTCCTCCCGGTCCAGATCCTTCAGAACCCTCAGCTCTCCATCAAGACTCAGGGCAAAGTTTGCATCACTGTTTCCTCCTTCAGTGGGACAGGAAACAGATTCGTGGTGAAGATGGATCTTTGTAAATGTCTGCGTTATTCTTTTGCTTTTGAAGTGCGAATGCTTTCATGTTCTCAGACAATATGTTCAGGAAAACCCCTTGAAATCACCATAGATAAATTAATACTTTACACTAACATTCAGTGGTGGGATGTACTTATTGTACTTAAATACATTTTCTATGTATCTGTACTTTACTTAACTAGATTTAATCAAGGGACTTTTACTCCATTGTATTTCTATAATGTTGTATTCCATGTTACATTCATATCACATTGCATTTTTCTTTTTGCTTATTAAAACTTTTACTTGAACCACTGGAAGACCACCACTGTAGTTAAAATAAAAATTGGGTTTTTTTTGCTTTGTGTTAAATAAAAACTTTAAAATGTATAATAATTCCTCTTTCTTATTAGGCTTAATGACATTTAAGTCTGCAAGTCATCCCTGAATTTCTGACGCAAAGAATCATAAAGTGTAAACTGTGTCACAAATCATAAACCCAATAAAAACATGTATTCATGCCTTATCTGAGGCATTATTCTTTAAAACGACACAATACCACTGATATATTAAAGAAAATACAGTTAATGATATTCTACATCATTGGATTAGATGACTCCAGGATTAGGTAAAAAATTCAAAAGGTACTTCTACTTTCAATACTTTTAAGTATATTTAAAAGCAAGAACTTTTACTAGAATACAGTTTTGTTTCTTTGTACTTTTATTTAAGCACAAAGTTTGAATATTTCCTCCACCATTGAATATTTCATACCTGCAATGAAATAGTAGACGATGGCGTTGGAGCCTTCATCGGCGTCCACAGCTCTGGTCACGTTTCCCACCACGGTACCAGAGGGAGAGTGTTCTGGTACCGTCAGCTTCTGGTAGGGCAAGCTGCCGCGCTGCGGAGAAAACCAACCATTACCACACGCAAACGTCCCGAAACTGCACACATAAATTACAGCTCAACATTACCGGTGGCTTGAGGAAGACCGGTTCATTGTCGTCAATATCCAACAGCGCCACCTGCAGAGGCTGGGTGGTTTCATAAGGCACCGGTTGGCCCAAGTCATGGGCCACGATGATAAGCTGAGGAGTGATTTGCACACGGTTACTAAGGGCGGCGCGGCGTTGGCTGCAGGAGCTGCAGGAGAAGACGGACTCACGCTGAGCAGGGCTTGTTTCTCCCGGTCCAGTTTCACCGTAGTGGTGATGACTCCAGACATGGCGTCGATGCGGAAGTTTTCCCAGTCTCTGTTCCCAGCGCCGGTCTGCAGGAAGGCGTAGCGGACCTCTCCGTTCACGCCTGCGTCCGAGTCGGTGGCATGGACCTCATACACAGGCAGGCCTGGAGGCTGTTCCTGCATACAGCAAGAGTCAAAAAAAAAGTCATCAAAACTCACATTTAATACAGTTTGAGATAGTTTTTCAAAACTATTCTTTCCCCCAGGACATGCAAATTTTAGCCCTGGTCTTAAATTTTACATTTATTGCGATAAGAAAAAAGAAAATAATAAAAAACTGCTACAGCATCTTTTGCTAAGAGGAGAAGATCTTCACCTTTTAAAAAAGTACATAATCTGCTGTACTATGTATTGCATTTGAAAGTCTCCAGAGTGAGCATGCTAACATTAGCTTAGCATTAGGGGAGCCAATACCTCAGAGATATGAATAATGGTTCCATTAGCTGGCCTGACAAACACGGGTCTGTTGTCGTTGACGTCTATGACTGTGATGATCAGGTCTGCGGTGCCCCACAGGGGAGGACGCCCCTGGTCCGTAGCCACAACGGTGAAGTTGAAACGCTCAGAAGACTGGAGGAGGCGGCGCGAACGCACCAGTCCGGTGATTGGATCCAGGGAGAACGCATCTAAAAACCCACAAAGACACCATGACTGATGAACACGCTGCACCAAAAATGATTCCATAAAAACAATCAATGAAATAACCCACACACTACACTGACATTTGTTGTTCTAATTTGGCAAAATGAAAAAAGTTGAATATGAATATTTTGGCAAAGCGCTCCAGAAAATGTTGTTTTGGTAAATTCTTACCTAAATGCGGCCCAAGCAGGCTGTAGATTAAGGCAGCGTTCTCTCCTTCGTCCAGGTCAACGGCGGAGACGGTTATCACAGACGTACCGCTGGGCTCATTCTCAAACACGCTGGTGTTATACACACGCATTGTGAAGCGCGGCCGGTAGTCATTTACATCCAGAACCGTCACCAGAACCTGATGAGTCACAGATAAAGATGAACATCTGCTAATATGTACTTGTAATGAGCTCAGCACCAAGTGTTTGCTAATTGATGCTGGCTAGTCTGCAGGAGCTGAGCTGGGCTGTTCTGTGATGTGAAAGCTCCAAGAAGGAGCTGCGTCTAAAAGGTGGTGCTGGGTTCATCCAGATGTTTAGCACAGCTGAATGAATCGTCAAACATGCATGAAAGAATAAAAGCAACAGTCCAGATATGATTTGGATGAAGGAAAAACATTAAAACATGATGTGAATCTCAAAAATGTCAGTTTTACATAATACTGGCACTTTAAAGTATCAATCTTCAAAATATTCTCATTATTCTGACATTAAGAATATAAAAATATGTATATTGAAATACTGAAACAAGTAAAGTTTAGTCTAATTTAAGATCTGAAAATAATGAAACATGTTTTTTAGACAGACTGCAGTTTTGAAAAACTCTAACAATGTTTGGGTTGGTTTGATGTGACAGTTGTCTCTACCTGAACAGCGTTCTCTCTCCGGTTGTTGGGCTTCCCTCCTGGATTGTCTCGAGCCACAGCAGTCAGAGTGTAGTGGTCCTTGGTCTCCCTGTCCAGAGGGGACAGAATGTAGATTTCTCCCTTACAAAGAAAGAGGAAAAGGAATGATTAGGAAGGAAGTACTTAGTGGGAGTGGTGGCGTTATCAGGACGTTATTCTGCCAGAGCGTAGAGCTGAAGATGTAGACTGTGCATTGGGACAGTGTGAGCTTCCATTTCCAGACCGGATCACTTTCAGCAGCCCCAGAAGAGCAAACACAGCAGGCCGCCTGCTTATCTTTTGTGTAAGGTTGCCAAAGAGGAACTGTCTGGCTTTTCTGGTCAAAACATTATTTAAATAACATATCTTGCAAAACAAAGTGTACATAACCAAAACCAACAACAGTAAATGACAGGATTCCAGCATGAAGAAGTTGTTCAGTTAAAAAGGCTGAATTGCAGCTTGTGAATGACCTTACAGTGGAAGGTTTGATGCCAAACTTGCCCTCTCCGTCCACAAGGCTGTACTCGATGACAGCGAAAAGCCCAGAATCAGCGTCTGTGGCTCTGACACGAACTATGATGGTGCCCAGGTCCACGTTCTCAAAGACGGGTTCCTTAAAACAAGGCAGACATCGTGTGGGAATCAGCTGCATGTCAGAACATCAGGACAACAACAGACACTTCCTTTATTCAGCTCTAAATGTGAACCTCGTTCTGTTCAGATTCATTACAAACAGTGACATACCGAACATGTCTCTGTTCACCTGGATGATTATGGCTTAAACCAATGAAAACCAAGCATTCAGTTAGATTAGAATATTACAACATCAAGTCAGACAACTAACATTTTTTATACCAAAAAGTAGCTCTAATCATGTGATCTCATGAAGTCTAACCCCATTTAGCAGCAATTCCCTTTTTCTACTCCTCTTTTCCTGCCACCAAACTTCCCTTTATTATGCTCAAACATTAAGACTATTTGATTTTACAGGATTCATTCTTTCATCACCATGATGGATCATGAGGTTCTTCTCTTGTGCAGGTCCACCTACAGATTTCTGGGTATCTGATTCCACAGTGGTGACTCGTCTTTCAGAAGGAAACTTGTCCTGCCTCCTTCTGCTGACGAGCGAAGATGCTGTGATGCTCTAAGCTCTGACTTTGGACTTGATTTGGGTTGAAAGTCACCTGCTGGTTCTGATCCACCGGGTTTTATCACCAGTCACTGTTGAACCACTAACTGGACGTCTAGCAGCCTGGAGTTATAACAGCAATAAGCTGTTATTAATAAACCTTTTTCAGCTGCACTTTTTCCTTCCACTAAACTTTCAATTAGAATGTTTGGACCCAACACTCGTTTTTTAAGTAAAGACTTAGACAGATGAAGTAAATGAACTTTTTGATGGTATTCTAAGTCATTGACTTGAACTTGTTCATTATCAACAGTAGTAATGATTAGTCATATCTCTGTAAAGGGACAGTATTAGTATTTTGTTTCCAGGCAGATAGTACCATTTTATACTGGTAAAGTAACTGTTACCTTCAGTTGTAAGGAAGTTATCATAACATCACTTCTCCATTAACCCTTTTAACAATGTTTTTACCAGAGTTTCACTGAGCAATTCACAGTACTTGCTATCTGATGGAGCTGAATGGGAAAGTCGCAAGGAATAACATTATAACATGATATAAAGCCTGAAAAAGTAGATTTTAAGTTTTTCTGTTCACTAACTTTCTCCAGTTTATGGGAACCATTTTAAAACCAGCAGCCCTACAGATCTCAGCAGGCCTGTACCTGATAGGACGGCTGCAGAAACACTGGGTTGTTGTCGTTGACGTCAACTATCCGTAGGTAAACCGGAAGCTCGGTGCTCCTCGGAGGCGACCCGTGATCCTGAGCCTGGATGGTGAAATTCAGCCACTGCACTTGCTCAAAATCCACCGTCTGATTGGCCACAATCTTCCCTAAAAAAGCAGCAGCAGCAGTTCTACTGTAAATTTCTATGCTGCATTTGTTCTGCACAGCTCTATGGGTGATCTTACCGGTGGAAGAGTCCTCCAGTCGGACATAGCCCCCTCTTGGCAGGTGCAGCAGCTGATAAATGACCTGACCGTTTGGACCTTTATCGGGGTCCACAGCGGACACCGACAGCAGCGTTGTGCCTGGCTGAGCTCCTTCTAAAATCTGCTCTGTGAAGTTGGTGACTCCGAAGGGCCGGAAACGCGGCGCGTTGTCGTTGACGTCCAGGATGTTGATGGTCAGCCTCGCTGAAAAGAAGAGAAATAAGCAGAGAAAAAACAAAAAACTGTTACTGCAAGAGAAACTCACACTGAAATATTTAGAAAAATTCTTGAGTCACTCCGGAAAAAATCTTCAAATTAAATTTAAACAAACCATTTTAATGTTGGTCAAAGTCTTATACAACTTTGAATTTGTAATCTATGATTTAGTTTCACTACAGCTTGAGTAAGACATAACTCAGATGTCTTACCATCTCTAGTCCAAATGGGAAAGACGAGTAAATATGGCAAACAGAGCAATAACTGACATTAATAATTTTTCATTTTGCCTTTTAATTTTACGGTGATCAAATAAGATCAATAGCAGGACAGTATTGAGAAGTGAAGGTGATGAAAGGGTGGCATAAAAAAGCAGCTAGAACTGTGACCAACAACTTCTGGGTGAACTTCAGGTTCAGCTGTCAGGGGAAGCAAAGTTTGGTTGGGTTCATCAAATCTCCAAGACTTGGTGATTATCTGGATGGCAGCTGGTTGTGTGTGAGGCACAGCAGGCAAAAGGCATTTCTGTCCTTCCGTCACAAAGGTAAAAATGTGGAAATCTTTGTGGACTTTAACTTGAATCACAGTAAGATGGAGTTTTATCCTCTTCGTGACTGAGGTGACTTATAGTCCAGAGAGACTTGGATAAAGTAAGAACGGGGGATGAATCAGAATCTGAATCTGAAGTTAAGCACAACTTGGACTTACCGTTAGGAACACTGACAGACTTGTCAATAACCTCACTGGCGTTGTCATGGACAGACACAATTATCTCAAACGTAGCTACCAGCTCTCTGTTCAGCGGGTTACGAACAAATACGGCACCTAGAAGTTTTCAAAAACATGTCAGCAGTTTCAAACGTCTAAATAAAAGGGTCAATAAAGAAACATTGTTTAAATGGCAAATGTTTCAGAAAACCAAAACCAACCTGTGTGTAAATCAATGCCGAAGGAGTTCTGTAAGCCGACCACTGGATTGTTCCCATCATCCTTTGCCTCCACTGAGATGATGTAATACTCTAGCCTTGGATTGAGATCTGGGTCTTCAGCGGTGAGTGTAGCTACCACCACACCTGGTGGGGTCGACTCGTTCACGTTTATCATGGTTACAGGTTCTATAAAACGTGGCCTGGAGTCATTAACGTCGTCCAGGATGACGGTCAGCGTGGCTGTACCGGACAACGGGGGCGTGCCGCGGTCAGTTGCCATGACAACGAGGCGGTACGACCCGCGCTCCTCTCTGTCGAGTGTGGCGTTGCCCACCAGGACAGCACCAGAGATCGGGTCGACCACAAAGCGGTCCTGAGCTCCGCTCTCTAAACGGTACATCAGCCAACCGTTGGCGCCAGAGTCGGCATCGGTGGCGGACAGCTGAGTCACCACAACGCCTGGAGGTGACAAAGACGGGTCAGAAAGTAGGAAGACATCTACAGTTCCATCAAATAAACCTCAACAGCAACCAGTGAGGCGGGAATGTTTTCAGACACGAGTTAAACCTGACAAGCGTCTCATGTGAGACCAGGTCCGTCTCAGACGTGTCAAACGCACCAGTGGGGCTGTTCTCAGGCAGGCGGACGCTGAAGCTAGACGGGCTGAAGACGGGAGGATTGTCGTTCTGGTCCAGGATGGTGACGGTGAGAGGGACGCTGTTGTTTAACCCTCCTATGTCTTCCCCAACCAGAATCAGCTCTACCCGAGGGTCCTGGAAGGCTTCGCGATCCAACTTTGCTCCCTGACGCACCAGTAGGACCCCTGAGGAGAGATCCAGAGATATTGGCTCTACTGTTCCACCATGGCTTCATGCTAACTGTCTCCAGAGAAATGAGTTTACCAGTGTTGGAGTCAACAGTGAAAAGGTCGACCCTTGACCCCAGCAGTCGGTATTTCACCACAGCATTTGGGCCGATGTCTCTGTCTTCTGCCAGAACCGGCCCATTTAAAACAGTCACTGTGCTGCCTGAAGAACATGTGAAGAAAGACGGATTTCATGAACAGTTTGGACATTACCAGTCAGAAAACATCAGGAAAACGTGTGATTTCTGGTAAGGCTCAGACAGACCCATCAGTGGATGGGAGCTTTCGCTGTAATCGGAACTTATTTGGCAAATGTGTCTCTATCTCCCTATTACACATTCACTCTTTCAGAAAAGCCAAAAACAAGCGTAAAAAACTTTTTGTAAAATTGAGGAAGTTATTTTGAATATTGACATTTTTCTAATGAATTACATCAAAATGTGCATCGTTGTTGCCTGATGTTCAAAATGGTGTATGAAGTATTCATTCACTTAAATGCAGGTCAACTGTCACAATTTATTTATAGGTTATGATTTTCCTATAGCTTCACAATTATTCTCTACATTTTTCTTGGTCTGTGATGTAAAATTCAAATAAAGTTAATTGTAATTCATGGTTGTTGTGTGATAAAATGTGAGTAGCTCTCTGTAAACTTCTTATGTTTTTAAATTCACACATTCATAACCAGCTTCTCTGTTAGGATTCTGATTGGTTCATGTGCTAAACAACATGAACTAATGCCCTTTAAAGGTACAGAGAAAATTACAGCTGTGAGTTAATCTGTTGAAACCGCAAAGTGGAAAAAGCAAGCATGAGCTATGCATAAACAAAGTCAGGAAGTGGTGGAGACAACGCTGCAAAGTTTCAGTACTGCATATGTGGATTGTCCTAGTCAAATCAAAGGAAGAAGGTAGATACCTGCTGGTGAGTTTTCAAGGATTTCAGCTCTGTAGCTGGTTCTCGTGAACACGGGCTTGTTGTCATTCTCATCCAGAATGGTGATAACCAGAAAGTCAGAGTCCTGGTTTTATTGAAACAACAGATAAAAGAGTGAGAGAACATTAAAGTCTGCCTGAGCTGAGCTGTTATTTCTGCATTTCCCTCATCTAACTCCCCCCAGAGCCCAACCAGTTCCATACAAGATGGTTTTCTTGGCTGTATGACCACATGTGTCCCAGATGTCAGTTACATCAGATCAGCTGCGACCCAGCGAGGTGCTTCAGAGAAAATG
Source organism: Micropoecilia bifurca (assembly GCA_903067075.1). Lineage (NCBI taxonomy): Eukaryota > Metazoa > Chordata > Actinopteri > Cyprinodontiformes > Poeciliidae > Micropoecilia > Micropoecilia bifurca. Next base: position 28,256 of record CAEGAF010106971.1, read on the forward strand.
AAGTAAACACCATTTAAGCCCTTTAAAAATCAACCTTGTGCAGCATCCTGCCAAGCGGTTCTGCAGCTTGGCAGGAGAACCTGCAGAACCGGGCTGCAGACTTGGTGGTTAACTTGATGCATACATTTGCAAGTTCAGTTTCTCACCTTTGTCTACACAACCTTTTCTTAGCATACTTGCATGTTGGCTTCCGTTTAGAAAACACCACAAAGACGCTCCTGTATTAACTGCTTGGAAAGATTCACACTTGGTTTCATTTTGCTTGAATGTGTTGATTTTAATTTAATAAGATGAGTTTCTGGTAAGATAATCCATCACTAAGGATCATTATTGCAGATGTTTTCTTATTATCTTTGTTAAGCAGAAAACATGGAAGCACCATAGGAAGAGTCCTGGTCATTTACAGGTAAAGGACGAAAAAATAAGTTTTGAAAATGACACATTTTCATACAACATGTAGATTAAAATGTATGAAACTGCTTAGCATGCTTAAAAGACAGAAAATTGCCGAGACATTCAGACTGTGGAAAGGGGGATTACCCTGCGAGCGATGCGGGGATTCTCTGGATTGTCCTTCACAGTGATGGTCAGCGTGTATTCGGCCACCAACTCTCTGTCCAGTGGTCTGTTCACCTGCACAACACCTGACTGTGGGACAGAGATGAGTCAGAGCTGCAGGCATGAAGGACATATCACTACATAAGTCAGGATGTGTCACACTTAAGAAAACCACAGAGCAGACAGTTCAGGATGCGAGTTGAAGTTTTGAAGAGCAACATGTTTAATGGGTTTAAATGTGGTGGAGTGTAACTGTGAAGTGGGAGAAAAAGGAGACATGGCTTCAAAACTAATGACACTAATAAAAATCTGAGAAGTGTGGCCTGTGTGTGTCTTCAGTTCTCTGGTTTAAAACGTTGTAAAGACGCTTTTAGGTGCAATTACAGCCGCATATCTTTACGGGTTTGTTCATTCGAGAGGCCTAGACAAAGTTCAGACCTAAATCTAATTTGAAAACATTCCCTGATGACTGAGCCGTCCACAGCAGTTAGGCAGGTGACACTACAAGCTGTAATGTAGAGAAGGTTTCTATGACTGGAGGGAGCTGGATGCACACAGCACCTTTCAGATTTTTACTGATGAAACAATGATAATGAAAACTTATGCTGTTTGTCCTTCCACTTCAAAATGATGTTAATCTGTGTTGGTCCATCACTTTAATCTGTATAAAATAATTCAAAGTCTGTGCTTGTAATGTGACAAAAGATGAAAAAGCTGCTGCCAGATGTTGAAAATGTTTAGATGTGGACGAAGAAACGGATTCATTTCTGCAAACAGCTGGGAGGCCATGTTGATCTGACTGACTCTAACCATGTCTGTGGACTATTATGGGAATTTTTCATGGGGTTCTGTAACAAACTTGCAGTCAGTGATGTGTGGAAGTTTCCATGTTTATGTAAGAATAGTTGAAATAGTTACATCTGGAACTTTCTGTTCTCTTTAGCTGATTACAGAAGGAGAGAGAGAATTAGGAAACATCTGTGTACATCCTTCTAATACGAGCTGCTCTCACCAACATGCTGCAGGTTTTTAGGACCAACATGAAGGTGTGGCCCTCCTGAACGGACAAATGTGTCCGGCCTGAGAGAGTTTGTGTTTTGTTACCGTGTCGTTGATGTAGAAGGCTCCGCCCGGGTTTCCAGCAGTGATGTTGTAAGTCAGAAGCGCGTTGCGTCCGCTATCTGCATCCCGAGCTTGAACTCTGGCCACAGAGGTGTGTATCGCCGCACCTTCACTCACACTGGTGTTGTAGGGCAAATTCAGGATGACGGGGTCGTTGTCGTTGATGTCCAGGACATAGACGCCCACCACCACCTGACGACCAGAACCAGCACTAATGTTCAAATGTTCATAGAAAACATTGTCTCACAAAGATTATTAAGTAATATTTAGTTATAAATTCAGTTTCTCCTGTCCAGTCAGGTATTGACATGACTGTTCACTCTGCCTTCATTCTCTGAATCTCTCTGATTGTCAGAATATCTTTAGTCCACATCCTCTGATGGCTCCGTAGATTTCCTGTCACTCTCCTCTGCTGAAGTCATTCGGTCTGTTTGTCATTTTAGATTCGTGATTGGAAAATAAAATCTTCCCTTATCTTTAGCCTTCAGGTACCAAAGTGTTACTGATGTAGTATTTGGTACTTGTAGCTTCTTATGAACAGCTCAGTGCTATAAGTACCTCTGAGATGTTCATAACATTCACAAAATCCAAAACTTTAAACACAAAGAACAGATAATGATGCAGCCACCACCGTGCTTTACTGCGCGTTCGTTATTCTTTTAGTTTCATCATAATTCAATCTTCCAGCCTCTTGGAAAACTTAATTGCTCAATTCAAAATAAGAAGAATACAGGAGATTGTCGTCACACACAGAACAGAACCACAGAACAGAACCACTTGTTGCAAATTTCTGAAGCTCATTCTGTGCAGTTTTTGTCATCTTTTCTGACTCGTAGCAGCTTAAAGAGAATCTTTCTGATTCTTTGAAACTCCTCTGCCAATCTCAGCATTAGCTAAAAGATGGAATGAGGAGAAGTTGAGAAAAGCCAACATAAAAAGCTGAGCCTTCCTTCAGGTTCATCAGATTCACAGTAGCTGATGACAGGGTGACGTCACACAGACCCAGTGCTGTAACTGAGCCATCAAAGTTTTCATTTTATAGTGTGGGCACTTCTGCAAAGAGGCTATTGCATATTTTTTCATTTTATATGTCCCCTTACTGTATCTATTGTTTTTCAGTTGAATTTTAAAACGTGTGTATTATTGAACACAAAAACAGCTTTGAAATTGTCTGTAGTTGCTCTACCTCACATAATCTGCTGTTCTGAATTTTTTATCCACAATGTTTGAAACTTGTGTCTCATCTCCTGCTTTTCTAGCCTGAAAACAGTAAAAATACAGAGGAATGTGTTCCTACAGCAGTTATCTGAAAATAAAGGATTAGAAAGTATTTTGTGGACATTGTGCTGTTAGAATTATGCAAAGAGATATAATACAGAAGTGATGCTTATAAGTTCCCATTTATGGAAGAGGATATGATGACAGGGTTGCGTCTGCCTGCGCTGACGGCTGCTGACGTGAAGCGGCTCACCGAACTGTTGCGTGACGGCGTTCCCAGGTCCCGCGCCGTCACGGTGATGTTGTAGAAAGCTGTGGTCTCTCTGTCCAGCTCCACGTCCTTCCGCACCCGAAGCTCTCCGTCCACAGGAGAGATCGTGAACTCATCTGAGAGCGAGGCAGAGAAAACCTCAGAGGGGAATGCAAACGGTCTGAGATGCTCAGAGGAGACAGACAGAGGGACACTGACTCTGGTTATCTCCACCGGTGATGCTGTACTCCACTTTGCCGTTGAGACCGGAGTCTTGGTCGCTTGCTTTGAGGGTGCAAACCCGCGGGCCCGGCTGGCCCTCCGTTACCTCAAAGGGACCCTCGTACTGTCTGGGGAAGGTCGGCGTCACGTCGTTCACGTCCAAGACGTTCACTGACACCTGGAGGCAGGAAGGAGAAGGTTTTCTATTCAAACCCCCACAAAGCAAGAGTTGGTGATGGGAATCTGGATCATGTCTGTAAAGATGATAAAAATGATCATTACTGTTGTGCTAGATGTCAGGCGAAGAGCAGGTTTCGGACACTGGTCAGTAGCCGTGACAACCAATGCATAATGCCCGTTGCTGATCTCGTAGTCCAGCTCCTTCACTGCAGTTATTCTCCCCTGAACACACACACACACACACACAGTTATTTGTTTGTTTTCTTGTCGTTATCCCCTCTGTGACGGTGTAGATGCCTCACCGTGATGCTGTTGATGTTGAACGTTTGGATCAGGTTGCCCTGGGCGATTGCATACCGCAAGGTCCCATTCAGACCTTCATCTGGGTCAATGGCTGTTACCGTGGCGATGGTGGCCCCCACTGTGTCGGGTCCCTCGCTCAGCACGGTGACGTACTCCTCCTCCGGAAACTCTGGGGCGTTGTCGTTCTCGTCCACGATTCGAATGTAGACGGTGGTAGACGTCTGGAACCAAGACGGCAAAACACAAATATCAATTTTATATCCATCATTTCCTCCCAAAGCAATTCAAAATATACCAGTTTAATTTAAATAAATACAAAGTCAGCTGATTGCAAAGGGTAAACAACATTAAAGCATCAATATCTCCATCATCTTTTATCTAGAGAAGAAGAAACAAAGCTAAACACAAATGCACACATGCAGGAGTAGTTATTACTGAAAAAAGAAGAAATTAACAAAGTTATTAGGAGTAAATAAAAATATTTCTGGGTCAGAAGATCTTTCTACCGCAGAAATGACAACAAACACACAATTAAAGCTCTGTTATAATACCATAATAATAATTTGATGATGCTCAAATTATTATTTTCATATAATTTGATAATTTTCAGTGAATGCTTGTCTCAAAATCAATCAGAAAATGAAAGTATGAATCAATTTCTAAATGAATCCCTTCAGTACATGAGGAGTGACTTCAATAAGTTTTGGAAGTGAAAGAAAGACCAGAAAGTAACTTCCTGTTCAACCAGTCTGACGTGTTTATTCCACAACCAGGATGGGAGGGAAGTTCGTCTTTGCATTTAACGGAAAACAAAACACAAATTATGTAATTAGTTTTCTTACAAATTCTTTTGGAAATCAATTCAGAGAGAGTACAGTGAGAAACGAAGGCTGGAATATTGTTATTGTCCCACTTCTGAAACAGACACAACATTTTGCGTTTCTCCACCATGTGAGTGGACAACGTTTTGGAGGAGACTGTTGTGTTGGCAGAACAAACATACAGGTGGTTTTAAGAACTTTAGGAGCTTAAAATCAGGCTTTGAAACTGAATTTAATGATATTTCATTTACATCAAAGCAAAGTTAAGAAGAATCACAGTATGTTGGACCACAGAACATGTGCTTTGAGTAAATGGTGTGAGGAAAACCAACACACAGCCAATAAGCCGCCTCTGATTCTTTATGAGTTTGTTCCTCAGTCTTAAAAAACATTGTACTTTGAATCTCTGCTCCGATGTGTTTCATGTGTAAATCTTTGTTTCTAAGATGGTATTTCATCATAAGATGGTTGCTGCAGCACATTTCCCCGTTTGGCAATCCAGAGTTTTGAAATTGTGGTTGTTTTGTACCCAACAGTGTCTGCCATGTGTCATTTCATACCATTTAAGTGAAAATAAACTAATCACAATTTAATATAAGCAAAAAAAAAACAAAAACAAAAAAAAACAGTTTAATTGGCCCTGATATAAATAATCTGGCCACTCAGGTATTGGTCATCATGTGTCTTCATTTTTAGAAATGGACTGAGTCAAACTGATTTAGAGTATTAAGCTGGATCATTTTCAGGAGCATCTTTCCTCTGATAGTTACTAGATTATCTGACCAGATCATAAAAACGTTCTCAATACCAAGCAGACTTGGAATAAGGAACATTTTATTTTTTTCAAAGCTTGTTCAACAACTGCATGCAAAAATGTTTTATCCTAATTATATTTTCTACACAATGACAGATGAGCTGCTTTTATTGGCATTCAGGGTAAATATTGAAGTAATAAAAGTGAAGCGATTACTTTTGGTACCAAGTTAACAACTCAAAGGACAACTGGTTGAAACACATTGACTTTTATGTTTTTTCATAGTAAAGGTTAACTGCTTAAAATAGAGTCAACTATGCAGAAGTAGTTAAACGGTGAAATATGTTTGTAGAAAAGTGGAGGAAATCAAGTGTTAATGCCTACAGCATTCATAATAATAATTTATTAGTATTTTGTAAACAAAATACATCATAGCATCTTATTCATTAAAAAAGTATGCGAAACGTTTGAAGAGAAAGAATCATTGAAAGGATGTTTTATTTACTATGCATGTTGGACTTTTAGGACCTTCTGTGTTTACAGTTCTGACTTCAGATCTGTTGATTTCATTCTTAAAGGTGAAACTTAAACATTTCAGCTTCTAGGTGGTGATTGAAAGGAACATTCTTTTGTTCTTTATATGACCAAACATATAAATGATTATTCTTATGGGTAACAGAGTAAAGGGGACTGAACAGTTGGAGATCATTTATTTACCAACATACATTGAATGTTGAGGTTAAAGTGCCAAGGTTGAATAAGGTATGAATCTTTAACGTATTTTTAACGTATATTTTGCATGTGTAGATGTTTTATCTTTCTGGCCTGACCCTCAGGGGGCGGGGCTTATAGCCAGAGAAGGGGCGGGGCTTCACCACGCCTCGTCCCGCAGTAGAGCCGCCCCTGTCGGCTCCATGTCTCACTTTACTACGAGTCAACAGACGGAGAGTAACGAGGCCAACAGCTGAGCACATTCTGCACTTTTGCTTCGTTTGGGTTTTAAAGTCCTGCCGGTCATGGAGAGACGACGGACCTCCGTCCTGAGGACCGAGTCCATCTTCTGGGTCTGGTTTCTGTTCGCTGTCGCTGAAGGTAACTGACATCTGAAACTTGATTCTTTCTAAACACCCCGCGGGTCTGAGGACAACAAGTCACCTTTAAGCTGAGAGGATTCATGACTTTTTTTATGATTTGATTGTAGGAACGTATCAGAAGTTTGAATGTTTAGTAGTAACTCCACCCAGATGGAGTCATAAAGCTGACAGCTCCATTCTGCTCTAGTCTGAAGACAAACAGCTGCGCAGCATCGCAGTTTATTCCGGAGCGCTTATGTAAAAAACTCTGAGGTGAAAACATTTTCCACATTTCTCGGGTTTCTGCTGCTGTTTTGAGACGGAACATCTGGCGTGGAGCGGCTTTAAACGCTCCTCCCTGCGGGGAACCAGCCAAACACATGCGGCACTTTGGGGCGACATTTGTTTCTGTTTTCTGTCTTTTTTATATCTACATGTCTAGAAATAAAGGGCTTTGCGGCTCGTTGGCCCTGAACGAGCAGCGGTTTTCTGCGTGTTTGGCCTTTGGAGGTTAGAGGAGCAGCTGCTGCCTCAGCAGGCGCCCTGGTGGCCCTGGTGGCCCCTGGTGGCCCCTGGTGGCCCTGGCGGCCCCTGGTGGCCCCTGGTGGCCCCTGGTGGCTCCCAGGCTCCAGATAAGTCTGTTTACATATGCAAACTAAAGGAGATGATTCCTTAAAGCACCTTAAATATGGATCAAATGATCTAAAAGTAGCAGAGTTGCTAAACTCTGACTGGGACACGTTTAGGGTTCAGATGTTGACCGACTTTAATGCCTCATCTTTAACAATAATTTAGTCCCTTTATATGTCATTTCATTCCTGTAAACAATCACTTTCCCTCTGCTAGTTTGTTTTTTAATAAAAAATAATAATTAAAGTGTTCAACATTTAGTTTTTTTTAATGTAATTACCTTTTTTAAAGCCATATTTCCATTTATCACCCTGCCAGTATTTCCCTCTGGGACTCCTGGGTTAAACGATGGGCTTTGTTGTGTTCAGGCTCAGAACGGTTCCTTGTTACTGTTTGAGAGGTAAAATTCACATACATTCTGCACTTGCTGCTGAATTTAAATGTATTTTCTTACCACCAGTTTATGACCCAAATAAGAGCTAAACAGAAACTGATTATATGTAGCTCCTGTTTGGACCAGTTGACAGATTCTCATCATGTTTTTACTGTTTGGTTATTTCATACCCAACTCTGAATCCATGCAATGGTTTTATTGACCGTCCACCATGAGGGAATCCGTCACCAGGACAGTTTCTATCTGTCTGTTGTTCCTGCTTGTTTGTCTTAGGATAAAGGATCAAATTTAGATAGTGTTCTAATGAATTGTGCCAATATTAAATAATATGCAGGTTTCTAATCAAATAAATGAATAACGAATAGATGGCATTGTGTCACTATGGATCTTGGTAATTGCTGAATTTATGTCTGAGTCTCCAGAAGGTTGTACACCTGGTAGGACTGTTGGCTGCCTGTGTCATTTTTTACAGAAATTGGAAGTGTGACGTGTGTCGCAGTAGGCGGGTCATGTTCAGATTTCTCAAGTTCTGTCCTACTTTTTTTCTTTTTTTTTTGCGAAAAACAAAACTTTCCTGACCTTGTGGAAACCAACATTTTCTCATGAAAGTATTTATTTTGACATAAGAAAGGAAGTAGTTTCTGACTCGCCCAGTTGGCTAATAGACTCCTCAATAGGTTGGCAAACCGCTAAAAAACTTTAGATACTTCTAAATCTTAGCAGCGTTAAACTTGTTAAGGATTTGTGACCACAGAGATTATCCAATGATTGGTGCTCAAGAGGAAAGTTGGATTTGATTCAAACCTTAACTGGAGAATCTTGCAGATATTGTTTAAAATATTGTTCTGAGTCATGAAACGTTACATTTGTGAACAAGTATTTCAGTGTTCTGAGTACTTCTTTCAAACAAAGTTTCTCTGCTTGTGAAAAGTATAAAAGGGAATTCTTAGTTTGCCAGGAAATAAAATATAAAATCTCATTTTGGTCAAATATTGCACATCGTCCCATCTGGTGAGTTGCACCTTAAACTCCTGGTACCAGAATATCAGTAACTTTTAATTTGCCTCTTTAAAAGTCCTTTGTATTGTAAGGACTCCAAAACATTAGCCCAGTTTGTCTACATGCTCATAAATCCATTCACTTTGAAATGCCTTGCTGCTGAAATATGCTAAACAAATACAATTTGATTGATTGATGGATGGATTCTCTCCCATGTCCCTCCTTAACATTGGGAGTTCGGTCAGGTAGAGGTGATTCCCAAATGTAGCCTCAAAATTTAGATTTTCAACAATTATGGAACAACTGGGACATGGTTCATCCAGGGTATTGTGTAGTTGAAGTCTAAAACTGGGAGTCAGTCTCCCAGTTCAGGTTTCAACCTGAAAAATGCCTTTGCAGTTTTTTTCTCTTTTTTTAAAAAGCGACTGAGAGGCTCCGTTAAGACATAACAAGACCGATTGGAAAGGCCCTCACCCCGTTTCTGTGATCTCGTTATTGTTGGGGAGTTTCCTTCATTTTAAGGCTGTGATGAAAACAGTCGTTGTGCCTCTGCCAGTAATGGATTTCCACTCTGAAAGACCTGAGTGAAAGCCAGCTGCAATCACAGGCTCTTTTCCTCCCAGATAAGCATTTAGCTTCTTGTTGCGGACAATGGCAGAGAAAAAAGGAGTCGATGGAGAACATACAATGTACGGAGGTCCAAAAGGGCCACAATGTGAGAAGTAAATAGAGTAAATTATTACATGGTAACTGAAGTGTGTAAATAATTAATTTCCTAACATTGTTCAGGTTAAGATAATTGGTCTGAAGGAGACTTACTGTGCAGGTTAACCAATCAGAAGCCAGACTCCATATAAAGTCCCACAGTGGCTGTTTGAAACATGCAACACAACAAAATAATTTAAGCTTATTTATTTAAATTGGTTCATTTCCAGTTTAATTTAAAATGAGTAATATTAGTGATTATTTTTGATCATTTTTACATTTTGGTCCTTTAAAAATGATCAAACCTAAAATAATTGACTACCATCTGAAAAATGCTAAATAGTAAGAAGTAAACGTTTGACCTAATAAAATACAATTATTTTCAACTACATTTTAATTCTGGCAAATATATTGAAGAAAAGATAAATTGTAAATTGCGTTTGACTCTCGAAATGAATGGGACCAATTTTCCTCCCACTTTCTGAGACTCTTATTTTGTAAGTAATTAGTTGTAAATGTTAAATTATTAAGACATGATGCTTTCATAAATTATTCATAACATCTATTTATTTTTAGTTTAGTTCATAGTGACACTTTCAGCACTCCATATCTTATGAAACCAATCTAAGGTTCTTTATGGCTTTGCTTTCCTGTCCTGCTGCGGTTGGTGTTGTGCTCACATTGATTCTGAGCTAAATGAGAGCATCTTTATTAGGGAGCAGGTTTCCGTAATCAATCTCATTGACGATAACGTGCTGCTGAGGGAGGAAGCTGATGAATGATTGTGCAACAGTTGTGTGGGCACATCCTGCATGTGCTGCATTAGTAATAACAGGAGAGTGGAGGCGGGGGCACTTCTATTGTTTTGGGAGTTTTTCTGCTGCGATCATCTTTAAAGGTCTGTATATTTGTCACGTTTAGCATGCAGCGATTTGTGTCTAGATGTTACCAGCAGTGACCTTCACGCTGCTGGGAACACTTTGTCCCCCATGTGGGTGATTTTTCTCAGCAGCCCAGGGTCACGGCATTAACCACAACGCTAGAGCCTTGACTGTTCAAGAACAACATGAAAAAAAAAAACGATCTTTGGCGATCCTTGGTGAGATTTCATAGTGATAACCAGAGATACACAAAAACATGATCTAATTTATTTAGTTTTTTTTTAAAAAACAACTGCTTTTCCCACTTCCTCTAAATCATAAAACACAACAATTATTGCAGCTGTAATGTTAACATTTAATCTCAATTAATTTCAATACAGTTTATTTACCATCAGTTCACAATAAATGTCATCACAAGTCGCTGTACAGATCCAGTTTATAATATATAAAAATTCCAATTAGGGTCTGGTTATTCAGTATTGCACTTAAATTCTATTCATAATTCCTCCTGATTAAATCCATTAAGAGTCTCTCTCTCTCTCTCTCTCTGGCGCCAGTAGAGGACAACAACATAAAACCACAGATTCATATCTGTTGTTTTGATACATAGAATAAACAAACAATAAAACACACCACTAGTAATGTTAGTGTAGATTTAATCTTTCATTGTAGATTTCTGCCATCACCTTTAATGATTTTAGTTACTGAGGTGTTATTACTCGTCAGATAAAGCCACCTGATTGGTTGCATTTCATGATTATCCATATTTTGTGGGACTGGAAATCTTTTTGCTCAAAGCAGTTTGTTTTGTTTGTATGAGTGGGGCAGCTCCAAGGGAAGTGACCGGTGGTTCTGGATCGGCTGCTTTACAGACGCCAGCCGAGGTATTTCAGATTCCTTTTTAATATTTTTAGACAAAATCTGCAAATACGTACATTTCCCAAAAATAATTTGGATTTATATTAAAAGGAAAAATCCATAAAGAGGTGAATCTGCAAATACTGAACCACAAATAGACACAAGTCTAATGCATGATTTGAGGGAAAGCACCAAAAAAACCACCTAATGTGTCCTGGTTTTCAGATTCATTTACTGAAGATGGAAAATAATTAACTTTAGGTAGATGTGGAGCTTTTCTGAACACAATGACCTGCTGACAGCTAACCACTTCCTGCTGTGACTAAGATTCAAACTTCCTGTTGCTGGTCTTACTGTCTTACCAGAGGTTTCTACCAGAACTCCTTCTGCTCTCTGTTCACAGAGCCGACACTCCTTCCGGTTTTTCCAACATCCTATGATGGAAAAGGTCTGGGAATTAATGCAATATGGTTGCATTGGAGTAATTTGGAACATTTTGGAGAGATGAACTCCTTAGATGAGTCAGATATCAAACACTTCAACTTTGAGAGTGAGAAAGCTGTCAGTGCAACAGGTGTCAACCAAACAAAGAGGACCTGTTCCTGCGACCCCCCAGGGATCACAGGAGAGGAAACCTAGATATGAGAGAGGCAACAACAAATCTGTCAGAAACATTCTCCCTGCAGATATCAATTATCTTGCTGTGTGTTGATGCGTTGTTTCGGATCAGAACAGTTCTGAGGTTGGTACGGGTAAACTACTCACTTGGCCTCCCTTCAAACACCTCCCCACAAAAGCCCCGTCTTGTTGGAGTGATATCTCTGAAACACAATCTGTGTGAACCTGTGACCCTCTAATCTGAACCCATTTCAACCAGAAACTCAACCCGTATGTAAATCAGGCGAGAAAAGGCAGTCGGGTTTGTGGGGAAGGCGGAATGGGTGTGAGACAGCAGAGACGCCCCATTGTCCCGCAGAGCAGACAGGAACAGCCAGAGGATCCCAGTTTCACCTTAATCACCTCCACGCTCTTCCTATTGCTTCTCCTTCCACACAATAGCGATTGTAGAACTCGGCTGCCTGAGAGGAAAATACTGCGCGGCACACAGGATGCACACTTGACGTGTTTACACACATTCACAGATAATCAAAGAGCAAAGGTTGCAGCGTATTAAGCTACCGTACTTCCTTTCCAGCTGATGGTTAACAAAACACTGTAAACTGCGTTTGACATTTGATCAAAAACAAGCTGCTGTGCTTCCTGATTTCAGCTCAAACCCCAGAATGGTTTCCTCGCTTGGTGCATGTGTGTATTTTCTGAAACTTAAACGCACCGAGTTCATGACCAAAGTCTAGTTAAATCCCAGGACGTTGCTGAAACAGCTGTTTGGCCGAGGAAACCTTCAGACATGTTGCAATACGTCCCACATAAGCAGATTTTGGACACACTTTAAATATACAGTAAAAGAAGCACCATTCCAACTAACAAGTATGTTTTTCTTTACTTTTAATTAATAAACACAAAAAATCTACATATTAAAGGACATTTTGATAAGTCATGGCTCTGCAGGGACTCCAAGGAACCAGTGGGGCCAGTCAGGGGCCAGTCAGGGGCCAGTCAGGCGCCAGTCTGGGGCCAGTCAGGGCCAGTCAGGGGCCAGTCAGGGGCCAGTCGGGGTCAGTCAGGGGCCAGTCAGGGCCAGTCAGGGCCAGTCAGGGCCAGTCGGGGGCCAGTCAGGGCCAGTCAGGGCCAGTCAGGGGCCAGTCAGGGCCAGTCAGGGGCCAGTCAGGGCCAGTCGGGGTCAGTCAGGGCCAGTCGGGGTCAGTCAGGGGCCAGTCAGGGCCAGTCGGGGCCAATCGGGGCCAGTCAGGGCCAGTCAGGGGCCAGTCAGGGGCCAGTCGGGGCCAGTCGGGGGCCAGTCAGGGCCAGTCAGGGGCCAGTCGGGGCCAGTCGGGGGCCAGTCAGGGCCAGTCAGGGGCCAGTCAGGGGCCAGTCGGGGTCAGTCAGGGGCCAGTCAGGGCCAGTCAGGGCCAGTCAGGGCCAGTC
>CAEGAF010106973.1:0-22037 GCA_903067075.1 Micropoecilia bifurca
CCCCCCCCCCCCCCCCCCCCCCCCCCCCCCCCCCCCCCCCCCCCCCCCCCCCCCCCCCCCCCCCCCCCCCCCCGACCGGATCCTGCTACAAAGCCTGATGTATCTATATTTTTCATGTGGATTCCCTAAAAAAAACACATTTGTGAAATATCAAAGACCTTCATTTACTTTAAACAAAGTCATTTAATTTGGAAACCCATTACGTGCATTGTGTGTTTATTGGGATGAAGTGTGTAAATTGTGATTGTGATCCTGTACTCTCACAACGGTGCAGCAAGTGGAATTAATCCTTTAACCTTTCCTAACACTGAGCCACAGTTGCCCTCGTTTGCTCTGTTGTTTGTCATACCCTGAATAGTCCTTAGATTTCATCCATTTTGTTTGACAAAGTTCTGTTGTTTTTTTTGACAGAACGTTTTATGATGATTGAACTGCATCACCTTTTCTACTCATCTGATATTTGGGAGTTTAGCTGAGGTATTATTTTAGCTTTAGAGATGTAAATTTTAATTTTAATTTGTTTTGTGAGCTTTCTTCTCTTCTGTCATCCCTGCTGTTGACGTCATTTAGCGATATGTTTATAAGCTCTCAGAAATCAAATCAAATTTTAATCAGTTATTCATGCAAATACAAAACAGTTTTTAATTGATCATTTAATTTAGAAAAAATCTATCCAAACTATCTATTTGAAAACATTCTTGGTCATGATTGTCATGTTCTATTTCTATGACTTGCATTGTTTTTATTTCAAATGTAACAGGATGTCCACCTTCCAAAAGTGTTTTTAGCTCCATTTCTTTTTTTATTCTTCAATCATGACCACTGACCTTAATGTAAGTGATGAGTCTAGAGATGGATCATGCTCTAAAGAATCTACTCTAAGAGAAAATGTTTTGTAGTTTATCAGAAGAGCCGACTTCCCATGGTTTCTTCCTTTTGCTGCTCAGCTCTCACTCTGAGTGGCTCCTCCCTTCTAATTGCAGAATTTTGTTCTCATTGGTTGCTCAGGGGCCATTACAGCCACTGCGAGGAAATTTAACAATGTCAGTGCTTCTACTCCGAATAAAGCCTTGTGCATGTAAACAGACATCATGAACAGATTTATTAGCTTTGTGCCAGTACAAATGCTACATTGGGGTTATTTAATCAGAATCCATTTCAATCACATCTATGAGTTTTGTGCATGTAAACATAGCTATAGAGATGACGTGGTGTTTAAACAAAACGCCTCAAAAATTGCACTGCTGAAAGTGAGAAAAGACAGGAAAGTCTATCCATCTTAGACCAATGTCAGAGAGACAGATAACTGTTAGAATACAAATTGTTGTCAATAGATCTTTTTTTGAGGAAGGACATGTGAATCCATGGGAGGAAATTATAAGCTCCATTCAGAACACTCATCTTTTTAAATAAAATTAACTCCAGTCCCTTATTGAGCCCCTTGAACACACTGCCAGGTACAAGATAAAATAACCAATTTATTCTTTAGGTGAGATTCTCAAGGTTACATAGTCAGTTACTGGAGCTGGGATGCCTGAGAACCTAACCTTCCATTTTGCTGCCACACACTGATACCTTTACATTTTTCATACTGTATGACAACCGGGTTGTCATGCAGCTCAAGATTGATAAGAACCTCCTGCAGAGAAGACTGTTAGAAAAAAAATGCAAACACAGACAGACTGAGGTACCCTTTCGGATTTCTCGGTGGAAAGTCATGCCAAATTACAGGATCCTTCCCTGGAGAAACAGAATTGCAAATAAACTTTTTCTATAATTTTGTTGGCTGGATAAGGATATATCTTGGAGTTAAAATATATCTGCTGTCATAAAAAATGCTTCAAAAATTTAAGGTTTTGAATTTATTCAGTGTAATTTCCTCTAAGGTTGCATGATGGCACAGGCAGTAGTACTGTTGCCCTGTGGCAAGAAGGTTGTGGTTTCTCTCTGGGTACTCTGGTTTTGTCACGCAGCCCGCAAAGATGACTGTTGGGTAAAATGTTCTCTCTTAAATTAACCGTGTGTGTGTGTGGATGTGTGGCCTTGCTTTTGATGTAATGAGAGGATAATTTTTCCAACAAAGTAAATGCGATGAAGACCAACTGCTCCGTAGGGTTAGGAACAAGCTAGTTATGGTAAAGCTTATGGAAAATGTCTGTACGTAGTTACTAAAATGAAAAGAAGTCAGTACAAAATCTTGACAGCTGTTCTGTCAAGAGTTTTTATTTGAGAACATTGGTGAATAAACAGCATTTTAAAGACCAAGAAACACAGGAGACGGGTCAGAGAGAGAGCTATGGAGAAGCTTAAAGCAGAGTTGGGTTATAAAATAAAACCAAGCATCTACTATTATATGTTCGCCCACCTAGAGACAGGCTGGACCGCGTCGGCATTAATCATACAAGCAGCCGAAAGGTAAAGGGTCACTATGCGAGAACTGGCTAAAAGAAAACCATGGCTCAAGGAAAAGAACAAGTCCCTTTGGCGGTTTTCAAATAGGAATCATGTGGCACACGGTGCTCTGGTCAAAAGAAGGCAGAGCTGAACTTGTCGACCCACATGCCAATTACTATTTGTAGCAGAAAAACAAGACTGGATTTTACACCGAGCACACAACTTAAACAGCTACAAACTGCAGGGAAGAGAAACGCAGAGGACAGTAGTTGGAAAACTCCAGTTGAAATTGAAGTGGACAACAATGGACATGGAACGAGTGCTAGCAGCCGCTTGAGCGCGGCGAGGGACGACTTGCTTGGACTAGTTTTCAACAAGAGGTGAGAAACCGTGAGTGAATGCAGTTCAAATGATCCAAAATTGGGGTTCAGTTGTTGTTGGATGGAGGAAGAGCCAATATGTGGTGACATCCTTTGGCAAATATTTGACTTGGAAAATAAGTGTGCTTGAGTGTGCACAGATGGTGCCAGGGCAATAACAGGTCATCACAGCAGAATGATCGTCCATATTCATTCTGCAAATTGCAATAGATTTGTTGCATTGTCCCCTGAAGAAGATGCCCAAATAGTTAACATATGTAGCAACTAGCAAGCACCACCAGCTGCGTTTCCATTACAAATGCTTTCATTACATTAGTGTAAAAAACACAACTTCTCAATTGGGATGTTTCCATTAAATAAGAAATGCAATTAAAAATCACACATGAAGAAGTAGGCTATGTTCATGCAATAAGTCATTAAAAACATGCCACGACATCATCTACTACTACATGCGACTACTTCCTGTCTTCGTTGTCTTCGTGGTTGGCGCCAGGGCTTGATCATGTGACTCGTGTGAAGCCAAAAAAAAAGTGTTTCCATTGCAGATTTACACAATAAACTTTGATACAAAAAAATCTTTTAAAAAAATCCTCTTTTGTCTTTTGTTAAAAATCCAAGAGGCATTTGGACCAGTTGACCTTATGAAACATGAGAAAACATCAACCCAACACTAACAGACCTACAGCAAATTGGTATTTATTAAAGCCCTTTACCACATCCTCTTATAGTAGTAAGTTAACAAAAATAAAACTCTAAACTCCATAAGTAAATCTAACTAAATGGTTAAACTGACATATAAACATGTAATACAAATAATCAAAATGTAAAAAAACAACAACAATGCTTTGAACTAATGTAAAAAGTTAGAAGTTTCTACATCTGACTTGCAGGATGGCTTTTATACTAAGAAACAGATTAGGGGATGGAATACAAACTTCCATCCCCTAATCAGACAGGTTTTGATACAATGCACCCAAACTGTAATTATGAGTTAGTGAGAATTGCAATATTACATTTCCACGCTGAAACTGCTTGGTAGTCCAGATCATCAAGTCATAAATATTCCACTGTTGATTTACCATTTCACTGCTGCTGGCAGATTTCATTGGCTGTAATAATATATGCAATATGTCCCTCCAGTGTTCTTGTTCCACTTCTGATTATGAAATACATTATTCAAGTAAAAGCTGATTTTTTTTTTTTTTCACAGCTTCTCATTATTCATGCAGACCAAGAGGGTAATCTGTTATTTTCTGACTCGGTCCTACAAGGCAGTTCGGTGTGTAATCAACGCCAGGAAAAGCAAAGTTAACAGTTTTGATTTATTCCGATTTTTCCCTCCATTTTCCTGATTGGCAGGCTATTGTGCCCAACTTAAGCACCTTAGCTTTGCTGAAGCAATTTAGCAGCATTATGACTTTGCATAAACCTTGAATTAAACGACCAAATAAAGGTGTGTGAAGTTTGAGTTCACAATTTGAATACTACTTCTTGAAGTTGTGGAGCTGAAAAGGCCTTCAAGGTTTTGTGTCTCGTATCCATGGTGATTTGTTGTTTTTTCCTGACCCCAGAGGTTAATGAATGAGTCAAGCCTCTTAAGGTCATGGAGTATTTGTCAGAAATATGGCTTCTTAGGCTGATGTTCATTCACGCTGCTCTTGCTGTGTGTGAATATTTATGCTGTGTGTGTGTTTTTTTTAATTACATCGATATCCTTCTATGGCTTTGCGCCTGGAAGTTTGTCCCACATAATCAATTTTTTATTTTATTTTATTTTTTTTTGCTTTCTTCGCCTCAGCAACCACAATGAACAATCTCAATCCAATTAGATATCCTGAATTAAGAATCAGTTCTTGATTAAACAAAATAGATTAAATATCATATTAGGAAGTTTTCAAAGTTTTTTGTTTTTTTTCTGTTGGCTCATATTTAATTAATTTTTTTTTTCTTTGCTTCGTTTCGTTTATTTCTCATGTTCTCTGGTACGAATTGTTCAAAGCCAGCTCGGTTCTGTTTGTTCTGTTTCAAAGCTGCACTGCGGTGCTACATTTAGGCATTAAGAATTTATTTACTCATGAAACAGAGGCGCTCGAGGGTCTGTGTTTGATGCTGATGAAAAAGGAAATCTGAAGAATGGTTGAGCCTCATTGACAGACTCCTTATGAGGCGCTGCAGCATGAATTACTCTAATTTTTGTGACAGGGCATAGTGTGGTGTGAACATCCATGCTCCTGTTCTGTAAAAAAAAAAACATTTTCCAATCTGTGCATTGCAAACTAAATTCCTCACTGTACAGTATCTGTAGAAAAGCATGTACATCTGTTGCCGTGGCGAATTGTCATTGGATGCGGACCGCTGAGGTAACTCTGCCTCCATTTATCCATAACGCGGGATGAAAATTAAAGATTTAGCCACAAGTTTCTCCATTTCAGCCAATTCCTGGCACGCGTTATTTTGATATGTGTCATTGGCCGTTGTGTTTAATTGGGAGCTGTCTCTGCAAATATAAGCTCGTGCGAGAGGGATGGGCTTGACAGCAAAACAACATTTCCCCACTGGAGAGCAAAGACCTGCCACTAATAAAAGATGTGATCGGCTCTTTTGTGTGTTTTCGTATGACAGACCATTAGTCTATCTGTCTATCTATCCTAAATTACAGGCCATGCAATCAGGGGAACACAAATTCAAATTTCCACATATTCATACATTCATATTTTCAACATATAATTAATTACGCCAAGGCAAATTCATATGACATTTTAAATACAAGATGTCAAAAAAAGAGAGAACCACAACCTGTGATGCTGATCATACCCCAGCAGGGTCATATATATTTCACTGCCAGAGAGTAATAAATACAAATAAATCAAAATGAAAAAAACTGCGTGTTGGTCAATGGCAATAAACAAACCGCTGATTTCATTCACACAGCATCAGCTCATATAGATGCTTCTGCAGTGAGTCGAGTGATTCATAGAAATAGTTAGATAGAATATGATGGATTATGAAACAGAAACACTTTGTACTGTTGTGTGTTTTTCTTGTGTTTAAGTAATAACTAAATTACTTGCATGATAAATTCAAATGAGCTCAATAATTTCCATTTTCATGATAGATTGTTCTTCTTTGTCTCTCTCTCTCTCTTTCTACCAAAGAAATAGGAAGGTGCCATAAATGAAGTAAGAAACTTACTAATTGGTAGCAAGTCCTACTTCCTCCCAGTTACGACATGTAAGGTGAACTTTGTGTTACAATATGGCCGCCCCTCATGTCAACAGTTGTGGTGGAAATAGGTTTATTTTACAATACACATGTTAAAGTTTGTCTTAAGCCAATGGTATGTGCAGCACCACTCAGCAAGTGAAAAGTGGTGTTTTATTATGGAACATAAAGTTTAAAATTATGTTTGTAAAAGCCATAGCAAGAAATGTTTATGGGTGTCGCCATGTTGAAATTCCGACTTCTGAACCAGAACGCTGTTATCTCGGCCCAAACCTGGACCAAGCCCAGCCCAAGTTCCCACTTCCCAGGTAACTGGAACGCAGTTTGGATTAGGTGGTTTCCATTTTTCTTTAAATATTCCTGGCAGACACATCGATTTATCTCTGCAGATATTCTTGGGTCATTTCTGTCATGCTGTCTTGGTGCTTCAACTTCTGTCAACTTTAAGATTTCTGGTTAAGTCAGTAAACTGCTTTCTCCTCACACGTCAGCACACATACACACCAACTCATAAAATATGTGGCAGTAAATTTTTCCCTTCTTTTCTTAAATCCAACCAATACATTTCTAGTTAGAAGAGATCGTCTGCTTCTTTAAAGCTGAGATCACCTGCTGATGCCACATGTTATTTTCCTTATATATGCTGCTGTCTTACAGTCTCTTTGTTCTCACTGTTCTGTCACGCTCAAACCAAACACACCCACACAATCACAGATTCCTGTTACCCTCCCGGTGTTTCATAGGGCATGTAATGGTGGATATGACAGTAAAGTCTCTAACTAATCTGCTCTGTTTTCTGCAGCTTGATAATGAACACCTGTGGAAGTTTCATTATTTCTCGAAGATTACAGAAGATAATTGTTTCCAGGGAGCTTTTATAGAAGAATTTTCATTGTTACATTTTAAGGCCTGATATCGGATTCATAAACAACTAAAACTTTATCTTGAGTCTCCTTAATGGTTTTTATAACAGCCCATAGTATGTGAACAAAATTCAGAACAGATATTTTAAAAGGCAGACATTGAAAGTACAGATGTATTGATGTAAAAAATTGGGCCAATATCAATATCAGATATTAATATGGCTGTTATAACTGATATTTACTGAAATTATATTTCGCTACGGTTTTGATACCTTTGGGGAAAAAAACAAACAACAACACAACCAGAAGCAAATAGCAACGTGAAAACTAATGTAGGTTGTTAATATGGGGCCTGTTTTATCTATGGACAGAGACCGCTATGTTAAAAAATGACTAATATTGACCAATATCGATGTTGGTAAGGATTTATCGTGCATTGCTTTTGTTTGTTTTCTTGCTGAATAGATGCTTAAGTCTTATATTCACGAGGCTTACAATCTAGCATCTTCTTTAAGGCAGAACATTTTAATTCAATCAATAGCCTATATGTTCTAATAATCAAAACATTGTTACACAGCACTTTAAAACCTAACAAGACAGAAGAAGCGCACACTGAAATTCCCATGTCTGATTCTGAATGCTAGTTGTCTTTATGAGCTGCCATGATTCAATTGGTTCCTTTCATCTGAATCTGTTTTATTGGCTTTTTATAGTGCATTCTTCTCCATTTTTGTCAACTCAAATGGGCAACCTATGAATACTAAGCCATTGTGAGAAGATAGTGATGGCACTATTCCTCTTACTTACCTAAACATGAAATATGTAACGTTTATTTAAAAAAAATCATGTTTGTTAAACTGTCACTATGTCCTAACAGTACAATATGAGACAGAAATCTTGACATTTTGAGTTCTTCTCCTTTCTCTCAGTGCTAACTACAAACAATCAATCAGAGCCAGGAGGCGGGTCTTAGTGTTGTCAATCATGCCCACTCTCCTCCCCCTTGCTCTTTGCTAGCTGGCAGCTGCTCCCTTGCCAACGATCACAGCAGATAAACTATTTTCCTGGAACGCCAAGCTGTTTCTCCACCGTTAGCATATGTAGCAGTGCGCGGGCTAGCATGATTGACAGCCCCAACATCTTCCTCCTCACGCTGACTGGTTGGTTGCCTTCAGGAGTATTACAACATGATTATACTTCACCTATCTCACTATATCACGACATGGTGACAGTTTTAATAAATATGTACAAAACATATTTTCTCATAAAGTTACATACTGTTACTTTAAATGGATATCGTTCCCTGGCCCAGCTACTAACACTCTTTCAGTTTCACATAGATGTATAGTTCTCAGTACAAACGCATACTCCTTTAGCTTCAACTCAACATGGCTGTAAACCCAAAGGAAAGTGAGAGAAAATACATAATTACAGCGCTTAACCTGTTCAGAGAGAGTTGTTAAGTACAGGTCAACTCAACTTTGGAAATGTACAGTCACTGATGACCATCTGGGGATATGAAGTTTAAAAAGTTTAGTCTTTTTTTTGTTTGTTTGCTATGGTTAGGTGATTTCTTTTTTTTTCTAAATTATTCTACTCACAGTAAGTTTCCAATTTGCATTGGCAAAATTAAATTACCAGCCTCTTGTTGCAATACTAATTCAGCCCCAGAGTTTAGCACGCACAAAATTGGTTTCCAGTTCTAACAAGGCGCAGCTCGATAACACCGGAGACAGAGACTGTGAGACTTTAGTAAGGACCTGGTTATATTTAGCTCTTAATGATGGAATAAAAAAACAAAGGAAAAGAAAAAAGAACAAGACAAACTTCAAGGTACACGTTTGTGGATACTGACTAATTACTGTAGACACATGAAGGTGGCTTCCCTCTCCCTGCTGACTTCTTCAACACGACCTGTGCTGCATCAGAAATATATATTTTTAAAAAACCGGCTCACTGAGGGAGTGAAGTAAAGATTGCGGCCTTAAAAGCCCCCGAGCAGCTGGTCCTCCAGGACTCCTCCATATGGATCACGAGGGTCGGTGTTATTTTCGCATTCAGGCCCGACCGACGCACTGAGGGAAATTAGAGTTCAGCCCGCCAGTCTGTCTGCCTACCGACGAGTCCAGTGAACTCCTAGCAAGGATCCGTCCCGGCTGTAGTCATAGCAACAGGCGAGATCTAATGCACTCTGCTTGAGTTGGCCAGGTGGCAATTTTATTGAAGAGAACTTCCTCGCACCTTCGCCAAGCAATAAAAGGGAAAAACATCAATATCTGTATCTGCACATACCCACATATGCCTGTATTTTGATATCTGACTAAACCATTGATTTTGTGCAGTTTGTGGAACTGTGCACTTCACATGATGATTTTCAGTGGCTCAAGCCGTCTGCTGTGGCGATCTGTATATATTTCTTCTTTTTTTTCCAATTTATGCACAGTGAGTTTCTCATTCCATAATGCATTTATGCTTATTTCAAACTAACTCACTTGCGACTAATAGAAAATAAAGCTAGTTGCTCTTTAAAGCTGTACATAAAGAGAAACTGACTCACAAATAAGCTTTTCATTTTACTGATAAACTGTGTAAATAGGTTTCCTAGAGTTCTATCTGTATGTTTCTGTGTGAATTTTGACATTTTTCTGCAATTTATTAAGTCCAACATTATTCGACCTAAAACCGTCTCACTACTGGCTTCTCTGGTCAAAAGCTTCTTAGGCAGTTGAATTTTCCTATTGGTTGCAGCAATATGGCTTGGTACAACTTTGTCAGTTCTGGTGTAAAAACTATAAAAGCTGATGATTGCTGAAGGTATGGTGTTGAACAAATTGGCAGGCTGCAGTGCTGAGGAAGCAGGAGAAGCTAACGGCGGCTAATGGCCACTCTTGCTACTCGCTCAGGACTGACATGCTGCCTTCAACCAAGCGTTGTCGCCACAAAAGTCTCCAACAACACAGAGAAAGACTTGCTGTATTCATTAATAGTTGTGAAAAAAAATCACTGAAGGAGTCTGGTAAATCGGTAACTATGACGATAAAGTGGATACATTGACAACAGTGCATCTTTCATCCTGATTTAACGATCACTCGGCTGGACTCTTGGCTCCGCCCTACTTTGATGGAGTATTTCTAATTTTCCAAGGAAGGGGGTTTAGCTTTCAAAGGAGGGTTGATACACTTTAAGTTCAATGCCATCCAGTGACACTTAAAAAATGCCAAGGTCTGCAACACCTTTGCCCAATAAATAGTTTCCATAGCTACGCAGATTTGTTCTCTCTCTCTATTGAACATAATACTTCTAGGTTTGTGATGCTGCAAAAAGTGAACACATTTCTCTTTCTCTTAGCTACTTCAACCTGAATTCTCTATAGTTAAGAAACTGTATGCTCAAGGTGTATGGATACAAAAGCTGCTGTTGCAGAGGAATGCTTATCTAGAGGATCTTGGAAATAAAAGATTTGGAGAACAATTGGTTTCCTCTTCAAGGAGGAAATGGCCTGATCTTGACTTAAAGGGCTAAACTCTTCATGGTTGACGAGCTTTAAAATCACTTGTTTTAAATAAATCATCCTGAATGTCCAAGTTTCCTCCATTTTGTGGAAGAGACAATGGGACACATGAGAGGCTGAACGCAAATGCTAGAGAAGCAAGAATAAATTATTCTGCCGACATGAGATGATTACAAAACAACACGAATCAGATCCAATTTGACAATGTGATGGTAGATGTAGTTGGGATTGTAGTTTTATTAGAAGGGGTTTAAATGTTCGTCTGGTAGTCGTGTAACTGCAAATCAATTCGCTCTGACAGCCGAGTGACCATCTGAAATGCTCAAAAGACCTAAGCCAAGGGTGAATAGGTTCAGGGACAGATTTTTATAAGCAGTTTTAGAACTTTCTTCATCTTTGACTGAAATCCAGAGACTTGGTTTACTTTTCTGTCTTCCTTTTTTCTCCACTCCACATGGAAATCAAATCTCAGAGGTTTTGTGGCTCCTAGCAGAAGGGAGGTTATTTTTTGAAGCTTGGGCAGAGAAAAAAAAAATCTGTTTTTTAAAGGAACCAGTCTTCTCGTGTTTGTTGCTTGACATGCACATAAAACCAATCCATGAATAAAAACACCAACGATGAAACTTTCACACACTCCCGCGCTCAGAACGCCATTTGCAAATGTGAAACTCAAGACTGCTAAAAAAAAAAATTCTGATGCATTTGCCTAAATCATTGTCATTACGATCGTCTGCCTTTCTGATTTCTGATTTCTGCTGCCGGCGACACAACAACGTGATAGTGTGATGATGCCATGTGATGATGCCAGACTCTAGGAAAAAAAATCCCACCTTTCATTCATCGGTGTCAACGTTGCCAGCCCATTTTTAATGGTAATCAAATATTAATGCTAGGAATTTGAAAGGGTAATTAGATGTGCTGTGATATGGCCTCGTCCTAACCTCACCACCTGTCAGTCATGTTTGCATCTGTCCTATTTACTCAAGAAGTTGGGGGAAAAATGAAATAAAGTAATTCTCCTATCTTGAAAGAAAGTAAAACAGAAAAGCTGTGGTTGAAGAGACAAGAGTGCCGGTCAGAAGTTTGCATTCACAAATTGCTTCATTCAAGTTTGAATTTGATGCAGCATGTAGCTTCAAATTTAAAGTCATAGTCTAAACAATTACAAGGCTGATTAATTTCAGTAACTAAATTCACAAAGTAAAACCAAGTTTCCTCCAGAAAACTTGCTACATCCAGTGGTTGGGTGTCAGGACAGTCATTCATCGTGTTATTGAGTTAAATAATGTTATAGTTGAAAGGATATTTGAAAATATCACTTGATAATCATGTGATATTGGAAGACTGAAAATTAATGCTTGAACATCATGAACTATAAAGTCTTAAAAAATGCAAACATTTTAAAAAGACATAAATAAATAAGTAATACTTAGCCTGGTGGGGACACAAGAAAAGCCTGGTGGCCCGCCAGACTTATAATACACCAGGGGAAACCCTGAAAAGATATTATGTAGCTTAATTATACAAAGACTGATGACTGTAAGAGCTTTATTGTTAAATTGTGATCATTTTCTGCTTAGAAGCAACATTTAAAACTAGAATACTACACCAAACGATAAAAAAATACAGAAATGTGGAATGTTTAATAACTCCCTTAAGGTTGTTATTTTGAACAGGTAGTTTTAATTCTTATTGGTGGTAAACGTCTGAGCCTGCTCACATAATTGAAACCCTTTGTGAGTGAGAGCAAATTTCCATTAAACTCAAAATTTTGCACCCATCATAAAAAAGAAATCATCAAGGCTTTTTGCTAATTCATCATTCCACTATGAAAAGAGAACAGTCAAAATGCATTATTACTGATTCAGAAACAGATTCATAATATGACAGCCATATTTCTGTCAAGTCTGTAAATGTTTTACCACCTCTTGGGTTAAACGTTGATGGAGAAAATGTCAAGTAATATATGTAAAGAATGGGGTGGCATATTAATCTTAATTTAATCAGTTAAAAATTATATAACTGAGTCTCTGTTCCTGGCACTAACTCGTTAAAGCTGAGGTATGAAACTTTTATAAGGTGTTTTTATTTTTTCATATTTTTTGAAACTGTCACATGTTGTGAGACAGATAGTCTGTGAAAAAAAAAATCAAGCTGGCCCATGACCTCCCAGTTATCCTTTTGTAAAGAAATTCTTTGCTCATGGTCAAAAACAACCAATCAAAGCCGGGAAAAGGGCCTTAGTGTTGTCAATCAACTCATGTAAGCGCTGCCAAATGTGTTAATGGTGGAGAAACAACTTACCATTCCAGTCTGCTGTCATCGATGGATGCGTTAACTAGCCTTAGCATTCAGCATGACTGAACATGATTGACCCTCCTCCTGGCTCTGATCGGTTGTTTCTGACAAACAATCACAGGTATTATTTTTTGCTCTGATTGGTATTTTTGTACTTTTGGGAAAACTGGGATAAGGCAGAGGGGTTTATTTTTTTCACAAATTATCCATCCCATTTTATACTGTTACAACATAATAATTTCACCAAATGTAGCAATATTTTTAATGAATACAGCTATCAAAATGAAATTAAGAGCATACTCATATAATGTTGGCTCTAAAATGTCAATGTCAAGATTTCCAAAATGACACACTTTCTGGTCAGTTCTGCTCTTGACTTCAAGTTTCCCATAAATACCAACACTCACCCCAAATCGGTTCTGATATCCTTTTGTAAATCGAGCTTCTTCAAATCTCAATATTTTATTTTTACCACAAGTTTCACTCTGTCACAAGATGTGGCGCAGAAAGAAACCTCAGCATGGCAACGGTTACAATAAAAACTACCTGTTCAAATAAAGACTTTGCTTTTCTTTTTCTTAGTCAGGTACTGAAACCATTTCTGTGACCACATTATTCACATTGACTCTGCAGCAGTACCTGCCAAAGACCTAGACATGAAACACCGGTGGCCTATCGATCAGAGCGAGATAACTCAATTTCTCAAACGAGAGATGGAATTGGCTAGTTGCACAATTTCATTTTATCTACTCTGCACAACTCTCTACCGTTTCACAAATGGTCCACATGAGCATAACGAATGCCTGTCAGCTGCAACGAACATTGTGTTAAAAGAAGCTAAACTGCTTTAGTCAATGAGAAACAAGAACACACCGAAGTTGAATGAGATAATCCCCACTAATCCTCCCATGCAAACGGCATAAATGATGCCATTTACATGGGAGGTAAGAAGAGAAAGGGAAAAAAAAGAATATGATAACATGAAAGGAAGAACAAGTTATGATCCCAAACGATCAATATGTAAGGCTTTGGGAGCGGACAGGAGCGATTTGCTGTGTTTTTCCTTGTAACGGTGGTGGTTAAAAAAGTGGTTTCCGAAGAGCTTAATGCATCTGCCACTGTGATTGCGGTCCGTCTGCTGGGCTGTCTGAAAGCTGGCTGAAAAGCTGCCGCCGTTCAGAATCTGTTACTGCAGCCGTCTCAAAGTACAGCCCAAAACGCACAGCTATTTCAGACATCAGATGTCTTAATCATTTATTTAATCATTTCAACAGTAAAAACAACAGATAATTTTTATTAGGTCTTACTGATAGACTCTAAGAAGCGTATTTGGGCTGTACTTTATGTTATGGACTTGTTAACATGAATCTCTCTCAATTCTTTTGGTTTAGCTTTGACAACTTGTTTGTGTTGAATTATCTTAGTTACACATTTTTTACTTAAAGGAACTTTTTACTTGACTTCACTTGAAACATTTAAGTTCAATGCTGCGTTTGTATCCTTTGACTGACGTCATAAAGCGAGTTTCCCCCACGGACAGAACCTGTACCGACCGTGGTGCTGTGGTGGTGCAGGGGTTTAGCACAACTCATATAATGAGACGTTAGTCCTCGAGTCAGCCGTTGCAAGTTCGATTCCAGGCCTGATGACCTTTGACGACCCTCTCTTTCATTACCCGCTTTCCAGTTTATCTACTCTCAAACAAAAACCCCCTGAGCCAAAACAAAAAAAATTCTGTTTGCTTCTTTATTTGAACAATGATTTGAGTAAGACTGATATTTGTCAAGTTAAAATCAATTTTCCCCAACTACTTGAAGAAACTCAATGAAGTTGATTCATCTACCTTCTTTTTTCAGTGTAAACCAGTGTTCATCATTTTCAAAGGTGATCCTCAGCTTAGAACATGACAGTTTTTTTGAGGTTACCATTTCCACTTCAACTTTTCATCCCACAAACTCTCGTGACCCTTCTGGAAAACTAAAGCGGTCATCCAGCCTTGGCGTTGATGCCACATTGTGAGAGACATTGCTTTTGCATGCCTCAAACGACCTGCAAAGTTCAAAGACACAAAGACTCTTTGCCTTTGCCATCTGGGGGGTCATTATAATGTGGACGTCTGCCAGAAAACAACATGAAAGTCGGACTTACACGCTGATTTAGAATTTCTTAGGTTATCGGTCCTAAAGGTTACACTGATCAAGCGGCGTTGAATGCAAATACTTTTAGATTTGTCCCTTGTGTTAGGATTCTGCTCGGCAGAGTTAAGTCTTTGTAAAGCCAAGGTGTTATCAGACTGCTGTTGATGCCAGAGAAGTAGGTTCTGGCAGTAGCGGCCAAGCCGGACCTTCCAGGCTTAATTACTTCACACATTTCGATGCTACATGCGGGGTGTGAGGTGCAGGAGCGTGTCGAGCAAGCATGTCTAAAGCTCACTAATTCCCCTTAATTGCTAGTGGTCAAGTGTAACTCGCTGTGAGTTTTTGAGCTTGTGTAGCAGTGCGACAGCGGAGCCAGAGAGTGATGATGACTCATCACATAAAGGGCTCAGTCGGTGCCTGACCTCCAGCGAGGCCTGACCTGCAGGATCACACACACACACACACACACACACACACACACACACACACACACACACACACACACACACACACACACACACACAGTTATAACACTGACTCCAGAGTTGCTGCCTGAAGACGAACGCTCCACAAAGTGCACCGCGAGATAATTAGGAAATAATGCACTGATGCTGAAAAGAAAGACAGAGGGAACTTTTGGGAATCACTTGTAATTACCAGCTCTTGTCTGTTTACACGACACATTCATTGCTTCTGTAATGACTGCATACTGTACACGGCCCAGTCATGATACACATGAGAGGCGTGATTTAGATTGGGGCAAAACAGTTTGTTGATGTCTGTAAGTGTAACTTTAATATTTGATTTAAACATTCTCTATGCAGGGGCATCAAACTCAGTTTCATTTAGGGTTGTATCAAAAATCTGAACGCTCTTAAAGGGCCGGTTGTGCCAGGATGTATTGATAAAACCCATTAAACTGTTAAAATAGTCATAAATGGCTGTTCATCCAGGATTTTACAATTGTTTCTAAGTTTTTTTGTAATGAAAATCATATATTTTGTGGTGCCAAGTTAGAAATATTTGTAAGGAAGCTTTGTGATATTTGCGCTAATGTATGACTTTAAATGTGACTTTTTTATTCCTCGCCGTAACTGTAACTTGACATCAAGTAAGGTTGAAGCAGCAGTCAGCTAAGCCCAATGTTTTTGATGAATTTTGAGAAAAATTTGAAGTAAAATCAGAAAAAATTTGGAGATGTGTTGATTTCATGTGAATGTTGCAGAAACTCTGGAGGGATTTATTGATGTCATTTGGAGCTCAGAGGGCCAAATAAAAAGCTGCCGGGCCAGATTTGGCCCCTGGGCCTCGAGTTTGACAGATGTGCTCTATTCTATTCAGAGAAGAAAAATAATATTTAATAAGATCCAGATTTTATACTGCACCTCCATATCCAATATATTCCTCAAAAGTATTGATTATTTTTAAATCTGGCTTTACCCCACGTTTGCGAACTCTTAAGTTTTATAATGCTTTTGTGAACTTTCCACTTTACCTCTAATCACACAACTCAGTTCACCTTATGTCCTTTTGTTCACAGCAACACACACATTTGTTTGCACACACACAGTCCAACAAGTCATAATTAACCATCAATTTGTTTCACCTATGCTTCTTTCCTTCTTCAATTGAAGAACTAACACAACCCAGCTACACGTTTCCATTTGCAACCCGCATATCATGTTTATGGATTCACACTTGTGTACCTTGCATCAAGTCTGTATTTTATAAAAGAAAAAAAGAAAATAAATATGAAGACCATTATGAGGGAGAATATGCCCTGCTGTGTATCCAAGCTTAGCTTGGAGTTGGCCTAATTACAAAGACAGCGGTTCTAAAACCCCCGTCAAGCCCTCTCAGCTTTCATAATGTATTCATGATGGGGTAATTCATTTTTCTTCGCAGGAGCTTCTACCCATCTGATACTGAATTCAACCAGCATCTCTTTTTTCCAAACAGGTGCCTAATGAGACATTCAGCAACAAAAACTGGATTCCCGTGTTGGGACTATTTTAAGGACCGAGACAATAACAAACAGTGCTTTTCAACAGTGTTTTGTAGTTTGTTATATATCAATTGTCTCTGCAAGTTATGAGAAAGTAAGGAATTTGAGCACCTTTGCTTTCTCAAATATTGCTAAATAAAATCCACTGCAGATACAGTCTTCAAGAAATTACCTTATTATTAAGGTAAGTTTGATGCCCCTGCATAGAGAATGTTTATTTCAGTATAAATCCATCTGTTCTGGCCTCTGAGGTTTGTTACAGGACATAAGTGAACAAAAAGCATCACAAAGAAAAATACTCGGTGGTCAGACGGAGACGCTCCTATTTAGTCCACTGCATTCTGGTTGTTTGATTATTTGTGTTGCGCAATGGTCTCATGTTCTCCTTCGAGCTGTAGATGAATGCTACCTGCTATTAGCATTTAAAGTGTGGGATCACTTTAAATGAAACAGAAAAGACAAAACAGCTCAGTGCATGTTCTGCAAAACGGAATCGGCGTTTCACAACAGCTTGTCCTTGAACACCTTTGACGTTAGCGTCCACTTCTAGAGTCGAACTTATTTGTGGCAGCTAACAGGTGATGGTTTTGTTCCCTTTGCTAAATCATATTGCATTTCAATGAATAATACAGTAATACAATAATACATTTTCCTATTTAAAGAAGGAAGTGAACCTATTTCCACTTTTTTCTTTTATGTATTTGTTCAACTAGCTTAACATTTGTGTGGCTTTAGAGTAGGGTTTTTCAACCTTTTTTGAGCCAAGGTACATTGTTTTAATTGAAAAATTCAGGAGGCACCCCACCAACCAAAAATGTAAACAAAGATACTCTGTAGCCGCCTATATTACATATATAGTCATTTTTATCAACGTGTCTTTAATAGGAATCAAATAAACACAAAAATTTATTTTTATCATATGTTACATTTATTTCAAATTGCACTTAACATGTCCACTTCAAAAATACACCTGAACAGTGCCACAACACTGCATCACAATTCATGCATCACTAATTCTCTTGTTTTAATGTAAAATGCTCTGTACCTACTGCCATCTAGTGGTAATAAAATTACATGATTATGCTGCTAGTCCAGTGGTTCAACCACTCATCGAACCCCAGGGATTCGATGAGTCGGTCTCAGGGGTTCAATGGTTGTTAGGTAGGCTACTGTTGAGAAAGATGGACAACAAAACAAATGGAAAAAGCATGAATCACATCTGAATATGTAAATTATTTGGCAGATTGTGCTTAAGTCGATATTTAAAATGCTTTTCTAAACAACAGTGTTGGAGGATGTAAGTGATTTTTGTGAAATTTTTAACAACACAGCACTGAAAGGCAGCGGTGTATGTGTACGTTTTCTAACTGTGGCTAAAGCTGCTGCTAGCTGGTTTACTCTCCGATCGGAGTCTGTTAATTTTATACAGAGTGAGAGAATGGTGAATTGACAATGAGTAATAACAGCTATCTAACACTTAAATACTGTTATTAACCTCACCTGTTATTGTATCTTTAAGATAATGAGTATTTGTGAATTTTTCAGTAAGGTTTCCGGAGGACTGTTGAACTGAGGCCGAAAGTGCCAAGTAGGTAGGCTTTCGCAATCGATCTGCACACGGATCGTTCTCTTTCCTGTTTATTGACCAATAGCGAGCTGGACATATAAGGTAGCCCACCTCATTAACATAACGATGCAGCAGAAATACAGTGAGAAAACAATACAGATATAAATACAGCAAACGGAAATACAGCAAATGGAAAAGGGAGAAGCAAAAAAAAAATCAAAGTATATATTTATGCTTTTATTTCTTATCAAAATATATATTTATTCTTTTATTTATATATTTCTAATTTTATTTTTATATTGATTCTTTCATTTATGATTATGTTGGATATATATATTTTATTATTTTATTTATATATTTCTACTTTTATTTTTATATTGATTATTTTATTTATTATTATGTCAGTTTTGGCCCTCCATAGTACAACACATAAATTGTTGGCAAAAACTAATAATGAATCTTTCCTCCATGATCTTTGACAAAATGAAAAAACTACTGTGAAGGAGATTCGTGTCATAACCTTAATAAAAACAGCGATCCTGAAGTTCACAGGAAAAGATTCAGTTTGAAAATTGTCGGTCCGTTTATCTGTTCTG
The DNA here is from genome assembly GCA_903067075.1 of Micropoecilia bifurca. Lineage (NCBI taxonomy): Eukaryota > Metazoa > Chordata > Actinopteri > Cyprinodontiformes > Poeciliidae > Micropoecilia > Micropoecilia bifurca. The sequence goes on from CAEGAF010106973.1 coordinate 18,975, forward strand.
GGTTTTTCTAAGTTGCATCATGATGGCTGAAAATGAATGACTGCTGATATTCAGACTGCGTGCCCTTAACCCCCTGCCCATCCCTCCTCTAAGGGATCTCATTGATTTCTCCGAAACATGGCTGAGAATTACAATCGTTCTCCGGAAAGAAATCGCTCAGAAACGTGTCAAGACGGGTGAAAAATCGTCCGCCTGCCAGTGCTGAGCTTAGCCCACTGGGGAACCGGAGGCGGCACACAAAAGGCTGCCGCTATTAAACTTCAACCCAAGGAGAAAATGTAGATTGTGTCCGACTACACAGAATGTGTCACCGGTTACCTTGGACAACCGATGTTGGCTGTTTGGTTGTGATAACAGAAATTGCCCTGGAGTCACTCACCACGGCATTTTAAAGCACTACTGAGGATGTTGCATTAATGAACCTGAGTGAGACGTGTTATTTGGTGACATCGCTTTCAAGCAGAATGGCCGGTATACATTAATGAAAATGCATAAAGTATCCTCCTATGAAGCGCCAGCATGAAAACACTCTTTTAGCCATGCGGTCTTCTAAAGGCCGATTAAATAAAGCCCTTTTTTGAATAAGCTGCTCTGTCACATCGCCCTTGCTGCTCAGTAATACCACAATCACCGTGGATATTTCAGTTATTGTAAATTCTATTATCACTGCAGGACGTCCGATTACCTCCCAGGCCTATTGTGCCATGTCAAGCTACTAGTATACAGTTTACAGCACAGGATGCAAGGGATCCAATTACTCTGCAGTAATCTGATGTAATGAAATAAAAATAACCATCATGGAAAAGGCAAAGGCAATACGAAGGGGGCAGAGGGGCTAGAGTGGAGGACGTCTTCCTTTTCCGTTCGACTTGTTGAAAAATCGTAATGGATGACTGCCTTCATCTGCGTGGAATAATAATAATAGTTAATCTAATAATGGAAACAACAGCTTTCTGCAATACATCAAACATGGGGAAGTTGTAGGTTTCGAAGTCAGCCGAACCAGCGGAGACGGGGCTGGCTGAGCACAGTGATCGATTAGGGATTTTTAAACACTCCTCCTGGTGAGCTCTGCCTCGGCCAAAAAAGCAGCTGGGGTTTTCCCCCCATCCTTCTGCAGGAGGGGGGTGGAGGAGGGCCACAGATGGCACGGACCCTGCAGGTCAAGCACTATTCGAGGATGCAAAGCGGGAGTGAATGAGTGCGTAAATTAATCCTGGCCCCTTGGACTGCGTCGCAATTTAGTGCAAGGCGCACCACAGTAATAAAAGCCTCCATTTTAAATCCATATTATGTATGACATATAAGCTGTTAAAGAAGAATTCGCAGAACTACAACCGCTCTGTCAGCCATGGAGGAACGTTATTGCTTCTTATTGATTCAAAATACACATATCACTTCACGCACGGCTCAGAAAATAATAATGTTCACCTCCGAGATGACTAAATCGCGGCAGAGAGAGAAGCTTCCTTTCAGGCTCTACATGCCAGACCTCATGGACAGGGAAAGGAAAGAGGGCTGATGTGAACAGGATCTGAGGAGAGAAATTGACACTGTGTTTGTTTTTTGTTTCTTCTCTTTTTTTCGACAGGTGGAGCACATTAAACACCAAAAAGAACCAAAACAGGCAGAATTACAACCGTTTGCATCGAGCAGAGTTAAACCAAATTCAAACAACAGTGAAAAAGCGGGACAATCTAACCTGCAGTGGAACTATGTGACGTATACATTAACAGGAAAAACATAGATCAAGAAGCAAAAATTGAAGTTCTCCCCAAAAAAATGTGCAAAAAAATAGTGTGAGAAATTCACATGCATGAAAAAAAACAGCCTCCACAGGATCATGGTGTAAAGAAATTTAATTTACTGAAGGGAAGAGAAGCATCTTCAGGCTACTGTCAATGTTCCTTATATTACCAAATATGTTGGCTTATCTAAAAACGCATTAGTCCAAGACATGAAGAAATGCAGCATGTATTCTGAAAATTAGAAACTTGTTATACCTTATTAGTATGTATTGTGTGTGGCGCATCCCCATTTCATTTGTGTTGGGATGACAGAGGGCAAAAGGTCTCAGTTCTCTCCCGTTGCATATCTGATTGCATTTCCTGATTACATGACAATAGATAATCTGAAGTAAATAGCTGTCCGACATCTCCTTCCTACTCATTTAATACATTAGCATCAAAGTGAAATCAAGAGCTACTCCCGATTTTAGAATATGTAGAAACAAGAAGTGTGCCGATCGATCGGCCACCGATCATAATCGGCCACCGATCATAATCGGCCAATTTCCGTGAAAAAGTGTATGATCGGTGATGGCCGATCAGTCTCTCATTGCCAATCACCTGCATCTCATTCGCAGCCTGCGTGTGCAGCGGGCTCCTCTTTCCTTCACACTGCGCAGGCGCACGGGAACAAATCCTAAGCAATGTGGTGTGGAGCTATAACGCTGAGAGTAAACCGGGAAGTTTGCATGTTGCGGTGGAAAATTGGAAGCACGTGGAGTCAAGCGCGTCAAAATGGATCAACACAACGAAAAACAAGCAAGTTGACGGAGTTTGGCTACATCCAGACTCAACGCAGGAAAAAAGAACATCCGGCCGGTAAAGCAGCACACAACTACCGACACTCACCCGGGTCAGCATCACGGTCAGAAAGCTAAACAAATAACCTGAAAGATAATGGAAGTATTGAGCTGGTGGTGTAAGACGCTGGTTCTGTTCTCGTTGTCGAACCGCCGCTAAGTGCTACTGGTAGTAACATTTCACAGACATGGCGCCGTTTTTGCTCCACCTGCAGTGAACTGTCACACCGAACCTCTGCTTAAAGCTGCAGCACGTAGCTTAAAAAAGGAAAAGGTTTTAGATATGTATTAAAACTTTCGCTCTCCTAACACTGAACAGATAATCTCTGGAAAATTATCCATCTCTTCCGCCTCCTCTGTGTTCTTTAGAATTACTCCGGTCAGAAACAACCAATCAGAACCAGCATTAATCAGCTAGCCAATGAGAAACAACCCATCAGAACCAGCATTAATCAGCTAGCCAATGAGAAACAACC
>CAEGAF010106986.1:0-13965 GCA_903067075.1 Micropoecilia bifurca
AAAATCGCAATCAGGCTATAAAAAAATAGCTCAGCTCTCTCTTCTTCTTTTGTATCAGAAAAACAACTCGCGTTAGGACGCATGTAACGAAGCACAGCGCGTAGCTCCTGGAGGCGGGGCGCTACACCCCCCCTCCCCCTCTCCCCGCCACCAGGAGGCGGTACCAGCTACAGAGCCGAGAAGAGCCGGTGGAAACGCAGTCACTCCGAAACAGAGCCGAGCCGAGCCGGGCGGGCCGGTGGAAAAGAGGCATAAGATGATAAACAACCTTTAACGTTCTTGTTTTGAGTGGAGAATATCACCACAGGAGAGTCTGGAAGAGTTACACCTTAAACTACATCGGCAGTGTAGCTATAATTCATTACAGGTAAACAATAAAATCAGATGTCCGTACATCCCTCTGCCCATAACTGGAAATAGAAATACATTTTTATTAAAGTTCCAGATTTGGGGATTTAAGGGTCTGTGGAGCTAATAACCAGGAATCAGACCAAGGCATTGCAGTTCTACTCTATATAGATCATAAGAGAATGATTTAAGAAGGATGTAAAAGCATGACCACTTTAATTTAGATGATTTCCAACATTTTCACTGGTTGGGGTTCAGCAGAAATTCCAGGAAACGTATGAATATATTATTTTTAAAATTACGGCTCAAATACTCATGGTTGTGAAATGCCTATAGTGTATTTTGACCAACATTTTCAAATGTAACTCATTTTAACCGGTTGTACCAGTTAACCAGAAAATTTAAATTTAAATTTTCTCTCAAAGCTCTGTGACTTGTGTTTATCAGGTAGTTTACAGTGGTGGTCATGTTCTGGCTGCTTGTCCAGAATTGTTAAAGTTTGTTTGTCTGGCTGTCATTTCGCCAGGCCGTTAACACAATTAGACGTACGTGACAGAACTAAAGAGGACCTAGTAGTGATCTTTGTGGAACGTCCGTCGTATTCCTGGCTTAAGCAGCTGGTACATCTTATTTTATACATACTGCAGTAAATATCTGCACTTATAAGTAAGTCAAATTTTTAAAAAAAGTGCATTGCTGTGATTGTGGATGAGACAAGGATACCTTTAGACGCGGGGAAACCCACCAAAACCCTGAAGTTCAGGGGGAAAGCAGATTCCCCAGTGTGAGGTCTCAATGCTGGGGAGGGATAAAGCCGTTAGCTCTGCTAATGGATGTCCCGCTCCTGCAGGTCGGTGGTCAGCGAGGTCAGCCTCTGCACACATCCAGCTTCAGGACAAGCCTCCAAGGCCTCTTTGAAGACAGACAAATCAAGAGGAGAACGGCGGGGGAATCGAGGAGGGGTGAGGGGGGAGGCTGTGGGAAGGAGATGAGAGTGAGAGATGGGGCAATCCTGCAACAACTTGATGTGTTCTTGTCAGTCTTAATCTCTGGGTGTCGTGGCGAAGGGAGGGGATGAGGTGCGAAGGGAGGGGATGAGGTGCACCGTAATCTTCCCGAGCAGCGGACTCTTTCCCAGCCGGCATTCAATTCCAATCCACTTCATAGCAGCCCTGCTGCTTTGCACACATCTCGCCTTTAAATCAGCAGCGCAGAAAGACAAAACAAGAGGTGTAGACGGAAAGGTGATTCACATCCTCCTTCCTCCAGCTCGCTCATTTACATCTGCTATTATCTGCGTATATTGAAAGCTGGGAGATAAAAAGAAAAGGAGGAGAGAAAAAACAAGTGGCAAGCAGAAAAAAAAGAACAATAAGAGGAGGCAGAGGAGGCGCAGCCCTGTTTGAATCAATTACATCCTAAAGAATCTTCCATTTGCATCCGTATCTGTTCAGAACCTGAACAAATGCCAGATGCCTTTGTGCGTCCAGTTATTTATAGTGGGAGGCTTTCTTTTTCTTTTTTCCCCCTTCCTTTTCGTAATTGTGCAGGAAATATCAAATTTGCATAGAGTGATTATTGTTGATTGTTTATCTAGCCGTCAGAACGTCTCAATATCTGAAGGCTGACAGGTTGTCAAGTACTTAAAACTCATTTATTTGGGGGGAAATTTGCATGTAATTTGTCGGTAATGAGGAGGATGGCTGTGGTCATGGATTAGATGCTGCGAGGGGAAAAACCGAGACAAAAACAACTGGGAACGGACGCCAGGTTTATCCCCGGCTTATGCTACCTGCTGCTTCCCGCTCAAAACAACAACGTCTGGGCTGGACCTGGATGACGTTCCAGAGCCTCCAGGTTCATAATACCAGTTAGCTTTCACTAACTTTATGGTCCAAAATGGTAAATTAGATGTCGCACATGTGGAATATTAACTGTTATGTCAATAGGATAATTAATTTGTAAAATACAGTCAATTTATTCAGTTTTTTTACCAATTATTTCTCCAGATACAGATATCTGAAAGTATCAATAGTTAAATAGTTAATAGTATCAGTAGTTAAACAAATACTACATTTAATGTAATTCATTAAGTTGCACCAAAACATGCTACATTGTGGAAGAAACATGACTTTAGGATTATAACATGAATTTTAAAGAAAGTTTTTAAATATATAACCTTTTAGCAAGAAAATGGAAGCTCTAAAATTTAAATCCTTAAACAAAAAAAATCCAAAAGGCAAGTCTTCAAAGTATGAATTCAATCTTTATGTTTTTGTAAATTATTATTATTATTATTATTATTATTATTATTATTATTATGTTCATGTTAGAGATCTTCAGATTCAGATTACTGTGGCTCCTCTCACACGGTGCTGCTTACAGAAATGCTTTTACTTGGGAAGCCCAAAAAGCTGTGTTTACTCTCCCAGACCTGTAGGGGCGCTGAGCACAGAGCATTGGTCAGCCTTCAGATGAGGAAGTTAGTGGTAAGAAACAATAAGAACATGTGAATGTTGACCAGCAGTTGACCTGCTGCCAAAAGTTGAGAAGGTTCTGCCCTGGTGGTTTAACTGGTTCACCAGACCAGTCAGACTGTACATCGTTCTTTGTTGCACACTGAGTTTCCACCGGTGCAGAGCTTGCTTGGCTCTAGCTGAGATGAGCTCAGGAGGGTTTGAGCTCATCTTGGACATCATGGCACCTTCTGTACTGCAACTAAACCGCCTTGTGCTTGTTGATGGTCAGGAAGGCTGAAATATTCTCAGCCATGAATCCCATTCTGATGCAAAGCAAGATGGCCAAACGATCCTTAACTAAAGTGGACTTTCCTTGCTGCCCTCTTTTTTTTTTTCTTTATCTACCACTAAATTCTCCACTTGGAGTTCATTATAGTGTCTCTGTAAGTCTGGACAGATATGCTTCAGCCCCAACCAGCTCCATTCGTCCATCTTATTAATGGTCCATCCTCGGCTTCATGCTTCACTCTGGACATAGCCAGCTAATGAGTAAACATGCTGGTGGCGGGTGAGTGGGGGGAGTATCAGGGGACATACACAAACAAACAAACAAGCCGCTTGTTTGTTACTCTCTGCGTGAACGAAGGATTTCAGCTGTTGTGGGTAAGTTCGGACCTGAAGAGGGCCGGGTCCAGTGAAGGATGCGCCGCATGCTGCACACAGCAGAGCATGAAACTTTGAGCACCTGTTAAAACATTCAGCACGTTTCACCTTGAGAGCAAGGTCATCTCCACATCGATAAGCCTGCAAAGCGGAGCCTTGGCTCTCGGCCCCAGCCTGACCGACAGCAGCCAGGAAGTGACGGAGCGCTCTCAGTTCAAGCGGCGCCTCTGGCTAGTTCAAGCTCGCCTTGGCCACAGGGTTAAATGCCGCTCCACTGCTGTCATAGCGGGGTCCGGGCGTCCGAGCCCGAATCACCGTGAAAATGAGCCACTCGGCGAGTGAAGCTACTATCCGTGTTTCTGCGCCACTCTCATCCCCTGAGAGCGTTTCTGACTCTTTCCACCAGGGTGAGTGTGGATAATCAGCCAGAGCGCAGCAGACTAAAAGGGCGGGTCAAAGTTTTAAAAGAGATGTGATGCATTTCCCGACCCTGCATAACGACCATGAAGTGGCCCTCGTGACTCAACCTGAGAGCATGAAAAAGGCCTCAGTGGGGACCAGCCATTGCCGGCCTCTCTTCATTGTCCCAACGGCTGCCTGCACTATGACAGAGTGAGGAGTGGAGAGCTGAAGAGCTCTCAGCCTTACCTACCCGGCTGCTGCTCTCCACCATGAAAGCCCAGGTAATGCCCCCTGATCAGCATGATAGCACGCTACCAACGCTCTACATTTATTAACCTTCATTTACCATCTAGTTGGTACCAGAAAGTCAATCTACCTCTCAGTAATAACATTTCCCTCACGGACAACGCAGATCTAGAAACTGGATACTGACTTCCACCAACTGTAATGCAGCTGAACTTCGTTTGGTGTGCGGGTTTCTCACTTTGGAGGAACAAACCTTTTAGTGAAGTATCCTCAAAGAAAAAAAGAAAAGCTGTCTGGGCTTCTGTTAGCACGAGAAATGCTAACGTTCTTGACCGTAAAACGACTAAACTGGAATAAGACTCTTGTCTAAAAAGCTGACTCAACTGTGAGGCTAATGAATCTTTTAGCAGTTTGTTAGCATTACCCTCTCACAAAATCATAGTATCATTCATTTAATCAAAACCTAAATGCAGTCATTTCAGAACTTGAGCAGTATAGATACCTTGAGCCATGTCCTCTCACCCAAATTTAGTTTATCTTTTGGTAGTTTAGCTAAGATTTTTTTTTCAGCATGCCTTAAATCACTGTAGCTACGTTTAGCTAGTTAACAAGTGATGATAAGGCTATGTCACTTAGCCTACCTTATATTACCTTAACCTAGCTAGCCTTAGCTTAGCCAACCTTCAAGTACCACATAGCTGTGTGCTTAATCCTGTTATTTTACACCCGCTACACACACAGCATCGGTCCATCAGCTATCACAAACAACATAGATATGTTTACTTGATTCAAACAACAAAAACTTTATCAAAGCAAGACAAAAGCAAGACACCCAGCATACTGTCACCTTCAATGACAGACAATTTGTTTTATTTTACTCACATTATCTTTATCAGATGTTATCATTTGTTTAATTTCAAACAGTTTAATGCGTCAAGAAAGCAAAAACAGAAGAAATATGCAGTGGGGCTCATCACTGAATATCCAGTGTGCTAGTTTTAAAACCAGTTTTTGTCGTTTGGACCTGCACCTGTCATGCCGACGACATCGGCCAGGTGTGGGACGCCTGATTGCTTAGCGACACCCGTCATTTCCTGTGTGTCGTCCCGGAAACCCGGCTCCTATCCAGCAGAACCCAGCCTGCAGACAGCAGCTCCAGAGGAGGCTAACATCAGAGCCCGGAACGCTGCGACACCAACACTCAGCGCGCCGTCTATCAGAAGGAAAAGCTGCTAATGATGATGTTTTTCTTCAAGTGCACAAACATCAGGTCCAGAGAGATTTACGAGCTTGACAGAAACGTCTTCTCGCATTACGCCGGAGCAGCGGCGAGATGTAATAATTTCCCTTGAAAAGTGGGGCTTGACGCCCGCTTCCTAATGATGGGATCTTTTGATGTTTAAATTAGGATATCACACGCGAAGTGCCGTCCTTCGAGGCTGCACCTTCTTATGACAAGATTAGCAGCAAAGCAGAGCCATTACTGAGGTTTTATTTCACCCAGACAACTTCCCAACTCAGAGACGGAGACGAGAAGGGGAGGGGACAGGCCTTATTCAGCCTCTTATTGACAGATCAGCTCTGATGCCCAGATCCGTGTCAACTTTTCCATGTCCAGCTGTCTGCGCTGTCGCTGCGCAGCTCAGCCATAAAAATCAATAAAGCTGTTAATAATCCTGACAGGCTCTGAGACGGAGTGGGAGCAACATTTACTGACTGTCCCGCTTGGACAGCGGACACACTGGGGACATCCGGCATCTCCTAAAGATTCAGCAGTTTTACACAAAGATAATCTGAAGATTTTTCAGACTCTGGTTTGTTGCTGAAATTCACAGAACTGTGCAAATGTTTTTCCGCATTCAGAATATGTAATATCCAGCTGCCATATTTGGTCTAATAATTGTTTGTCTAAGCAATCAAACTGTGCAACAAACAAAAACCTATCCGAAATGATTATTTTAAACAAATAACTTGGTGAAGATCACCTTCTCTGGTCTAAAATAGATTTTTTTTCTTTCTTAAGCAGTTTCCTTGAGAACATAGTTTTTATTTTCTTTTTTATATTTTGAACTAGAGGTGACATTCATTTAAAGAACAGAAGATAATCTCAGAGAACACCAGCGGATGGACGGACGGTCCTGATTCACTTTTTCTGTTTCTTTCCATCTTCTCAAACCTCCAGTCAGTCTTCATAGGTTTTATCTCTGCTGGAGTTTTTCTCTCCACTGTTGCCCCCTGCTGGTCAGGAGGAGTGAATTCAACTAGTCAGCCACTCCTGCTGGGCTTCCTTAGGTAGAAAACTTTTAAACTGGAATAATTAACTGAGCTTGATTGGTTGATAACTGCGATCGATTGGATGATTAAAATTACGTTTTGTGTTGAATTGCCTCCAGACGACGTGTCAAATTGGTGCTATAGAAACAAACTCTTTGGCGTCATTTGATCCCAGGACTGATCCCAGGCTCCTCCAACACTCCAAGGTTTCCGCCGGGAACGGACGGCGTCCGTGCAAGACTCCAGATAGGAGATCAGAAATCAGCTGCTAATTTGAGACGTTCCAGGAGGAAGCCCAGCGCTCCGAATCAACGTGTGAAGTTGGTTAATGGGCTCTTGGAGTGTTTGGCTCCTGTAATTCAAGTGCTCACTGGGGACATGTGATCTGCTGCTTCACAGCCTCAGATTATTAGCTCCACTGATGATGGATTTAAGAGCAAATCAAGAAATGGCGTGTTCCATGAGAGAGAAGACCAAAGAGGTGTTTGCTCTCTGTGTCTCCCTTTCAACTCCCCCCAACCACACCTCCCGTCTTTGTCTCCCTCCATGCCGAGGCGGAGAGGCTCCCTCACTTCAGGAACGGTTCCAGGGAGCCACCGGATGATTTATTCATTGTCGTGTTTTTCTCCTCTCCTTGAACATTGCGAGGACGGAAGAGGACGGGAAACTTTCAAGCAGAGTACAAAGCAATGTATATTTGGGTCGCACTTCTTCTGTAAAGCTGTGTGTTTGTGAGCGTGTGCAGTTCCTCCTCCTCCTCTCTGTCTGGTGGCTGGGGTCGGCTCTTCTCTCTGCCGCCACGTTCGTCCTTGAAGCGGGAGCCAGCGGGGCGCCCCAGCCATCTGAGAGGAGGAGTCCGGGCGCAGAGGTTGGGAGCTAAATAATGGATGATTTCTTATTGGAATGAAAGAAGGAAGCGTGTCATTACCTGGAGCAGAATGCTTAATCCTGAACTCAGCGGGAGCAGATCGGCGACGTCAGCTTCATCACCTCAGGATCTTCTCAGTCATGCAGAATTTGTCTGGGATGCTTCTCTGTTCCTGGGCCATCAGCATAAGGTGATCTTCACCTAAAAGGTGCAAGAAATTCTACTTTTATCCTTCAAAGACTACAAAAAACCCCATCACAATGGTAAAATAAAAGGACCACAGAAAACCTAAGAGGGCCAGAAATGTCTAAAAACGCTTCTCAGTCTTCCAGGTACATTCATGGGGTGAATGTTTATTAATTTAGTCATTTAACTATTTATTCACGGAAAACCACCTATTGATGGATTTTTGTCCATATCCAAGTTGACACGCAATCAGCTGGTGTTTCCAAAGCAGCCAATCCAGGACCTCCATTTAGTTTCTTTGGCCCTGATTGGCCCCTGAAGAGTGGAGATAAGTAGGACTGTAGATGTTAGCCTCTGTGGCTTCCACTGCATGTATTTACCCTCTGGCCAAACATTGAGAGAAAAATACTTTAAAATGAAATGAAATGTTTACATTTTTTCATTAACACCCCCAAAAAGACTCTGACATGAGAAAGATGTCAAAAAGAGTTTTATTTCCCTCATATAGAAGAAGTGGACTTAAATACCTTCAAAGTTACACAATTTCCAGCAAACTCATAAAATAGGAGAATATAAATGATTTTAAAATGATCTGTCCAACAAAACACTAAATGATCCAACTGCAATAAGCCGAAAACATTGTCAGTAACGACACAGAAAACCAAAACAGAAAGGTTGCGAGGTCATGAAAGATGCGTCCCCTTCTCTGAAGAATATTAATGACATAGCAAGTTTGACTCTAAAAGTGGATGAGACTCAGCTTTAGTTCACACTGAATTACTAATCAGTCATTAGTTTCCCAGTTTGGTCGCCTCCTTTCAAACTGGTGAAGGATGAGCTGCAGCTGAACCCGCGACACCCTTTCTTCCTACTTATCAAACTTTGAGAAATAGTAATAATAAAAATCAACATTTTCACACCTGAGGAGCTTCATCTCTGCCGCAAGAGAAGAGAAAATGGGATATTTAGCTCTAAATTGGGACACAGTTGAGGAATCTGACTCCCCCCAACATTCCGAGTCGTGACTAAATAACGGAGCGGATTGTCACAAAAACCAAATCAGGATAATGATGTTTGCTGTAATTACAGTAGGGAAAGTTTGCCTCAGTGTTGGGCCGCATTAGACGGGCGTATGGCTATGATAATTAATCCCAGGACCAAACAAACAGGAGGGACCGGAGCAGCGCTGCGGCTCGGATACGATTCTTATCACCGTCGCCTCAGAAAACACACACAGAAAAATAACAAAAAAACTCAAATGCAAATGACCAGAAGAAGTCTGCAGAGAGAGGAAACTTTTGTTCTCTGCGGAGACGCCGCTCTACTGAGTCCCAAATGTCGAGCGCTCAGCGTTGACGTCTTTATCCCGGTTTTGTTTCCCACAATGCAACAAAAGAGCCTCATCTTCTTACAGGCCCTAAAATAAACAGCCGGCCGTCGGAACGGGCTTAGAGGCGGCTGCGGATGATTCACAGAAAAGACTCTTCCACCGTGTATCATCATAGCGAGGGTGCACCGGATAATAACCCCCCCCCCCACCCCTGTTCCCCTATGGGACGGGGGGGGGGTTGCTGGGAAAGCCCTCCCTCTTTCTGCTGGATCCTCCATGTTGTCTTTGGAAAACCAACAAAGGGAACACGCCAGGAGAGATTTGTGGAAAGCTTCCCAGTGCCGCTCTGGGCCAAGAGGACATTTTCTTTCTATTCAGACTCAAACTTCAGTCTGCTTTACTGGAACGAAGGGGACAGGAGATGACGTCCCACCCATCAGACACAGCTACCAGGTCTAGAACTAAAACCTACTCGGAGGTGTTAGAGAGCATGTTTTTATCCACCATCAAACCATGGACTGAAGCGCTTTTTGGCTCTCGTCTGAAAACTGGAAGCAGATTTTTAATTGTTTTTATTGCGACTGGTTGTCCAGTCCACTGTTTCAATGTGACTAAATGAGGCTAAGCTTTTCAGTTAGCCTCAAAAATCACATTTCTTTGTGATTTTTATTCTTACGAAGAGTTGGACAGCGGCAGAACAAAATCTCAAGAAGTTTTTGAGGATTCAAAACTTCTTGACAGAATCTGTTCCTCTCATCTAATGCCTCAAGTTGCACAAGGCTAAGTTTTGTTTGTGAAGCAGAAAGAACAGTTTGTTTTTCCTATAGCGAATTGACTCCTTTATGTTGAATTTAGCTAGAAATACGATTGGAGACGGACCTGAAAAACAAAGAAGTATGGACACGTTTCAACTATATGCCAATAAAATGCCTGTAACAAGTCACTACATGGTGTTTCCTGGATGTGAATCTCAGGTGCCATATTCAACACCTGCTTTGTCACATTTACTGTTACTGGAGAAAAGCTGCAGTCAGTGTTAGGATACAGAATCATTTCATAGCAACATGATAAAGCTGTGAATGTCAGAAGACCTTAGTATAAATATTCAAAGGAATAAATAGTCTCTTAATCGACTGATGAACTTTCTGTCAGTTTCCACTCTGGACTCAAATATTGAGCTTTTAGTTAACGTGGATCTATGCTCAGTTTCATGGTGACAGAGACGAATCAAATCTCTCTTCATCTTCATATTCATCTTGTTCAGTTTGTTTCCTAGTAAAACTAAAGCAGTCCCGCAGCATGACACAGCCAGTCCAACTGCAGGGCACAGCCTACGTTTCCCAGAAATCCCTTCCTTGGTGTTTCTGTCGGCCATCTTGAAAAGTTTCCGTCTGACAGAGACACGTTATTGTTTACTGGAGTGAATGATTTAAGACTTATTCACACTTTAATACTACTTTAGTAACCAAACAGGAGTCTCAGTAGCGACTAGAAGAACTCAAACATAACCTTTGACCTCCATGCGGGTCACCAGCTTGGTCACACGTTCCAATCTTGGACAGGGTCTGTCCTGACCCAGCCACTGTGGTTGAGTTAGTCGCAGAACAGCCAAACTGGTTCCACAAGGGTTTAATGGGACTGACTGAGTTAATTGTGTCATGGTTTTTTTTAAATTCGTATAGATTCATCTTAGCTTGAGGCATAATAACAGTAAAGTTTCAGCTGGTTTGAACTTGGTTCTTATGCTAAGTTAGCAGCCTAGTGGAATCCAGCTGCACCTGCACACCTAGCTGAATTATTTCTGCCCTGTTGAAACGTATATGAAGACTGACAGGAAGTCATGTGACCTGCTGTTTCCTCACTTCTTCTATCAGACTGAGAGAGAGAGAGAGAGAGAGATGTTTGAGAAGTTTTCTTTCTCAAAGAAAGAAATTGATCTGACACTGTCCAGTTTTATAAAGTTTCTTTTTGCTGCCAGTTGTGAAGCTAAACCCGTTAGCTTAGTGCTGCCAACTACAACAGATGGAAATTAAGAAACAAGCTTTGGACGCATTTACATTCGGAAAACAAAGGTGGATACAGTTTCATGATTTTGTGTTTAAGATGGAAACAAATGCATTGTTGTGGGATTTCATTTGAAGATATTGAAACTGTAGCTGAAGGTAAGCCAAACATTTGTTTTGGAAATTAAAATTTTGAAGCGTTGAACTACCAAATAGGTGCTTAATATTGTGTTTGACCTCTTTATGGGTCGGATTTCTTTTGATTTCATGTTTGTAAAATCTGTGATTTTGAGCTACCTGTAACCCTAAAAGCTTTTGTTGAAGAATTACCCAGGCAGTTCCTGTAAACTCTGAACTATTATGGACTTTAAAGGTTGAACTGTAACAGAAAGGCCTGATCACTAAAGCTGGTTAAAATGTCTGCCTGGTTTCTAGGAAGTGATCAAAATATTTGAATCCGTTCTGAGTTACGAACTGGTTACTGGGGAATGATGGATCCAGAGGTACAGCAGTTCAGCAGCAGCTTCAGGTGACCCTGTTAAACCAGCTTTAACCCCAAACTGCAGTTAACCAGCAGTAGCTGTTCACACTGCTGCTCCTGCTAACCAGCTGGTAATGAACGCTCTGGGCCCTTGAGGTCAAGTCTGGCCGTCTGGGGAGCCATTAGCGCAGCCAGTTAGCGACTGTCCAGCGCCAGAGGCCAGGCCTGGCTCTGCCCAGGGACCCCACCTCACTGAACTGTCGTTTGTCTAGGCCATCCCGGCAGCACTGTGGGCTGCGCTGAGCCTTCACCTACAGGGAAGGCCGGGGTGGCTTCATGCAGCATCTGCTGCAGGAGGAGCAGCGCTAGCTGGAGGCGTTTCATTAGCCAGAGCCGGATGGGAGATGGAACTCTGGTAAGACTGTAAGGTAACAGTAGAGTCCCTCACAGATTCTTTCTCCTTAAGTTTTATTGTTGTCAAATGACAAATGTTTTCAGATCATCAAACTAATGTTAACAAGTAGCTGGACTGATTTCTTTTGAGAAAATAAGCAACAACTTCAATTAAAAAACCCTTTTTACTGCCAAATTATTGACTAAATGTACATCTGACCTCAGTAACAAAGATATTTATAGTCTTTAATCTGTTCTTCAACCATCAGATTGGAGCAAAATGTTTCAGGAAGTCCTGATCATTCATGGAGCTCCTTTAGAAATGTGGACATCAGTGTTGGCTGCTACATGTTTAGATTTGAGATGATCTTTTAGGCTAGAATAGCTTCACTGATAGGCTTTTAGCACAACTGCTTTTAGCACAACTTGAACACAATAATAGTCTTTTCCAGCGTCCAATCAGATCGTTAAGAAGCAGAAATGAAAACCAATTGGGCCGAGAGAAACAGCTTTGTTGTCCATCGCTGTTAGTGGATGTCACTGTGCATCAGATTTACAGGATCCCGAGAAACATGGGAATACAAAGGTTCCACCTAGCGACTTTTGTTTGGTTAAAAAAAACAGGGTTTACGTCCTGGCCCTAGTTTAAATTTCAGAGCTGTTTTGACTAGACCTTCTTGGTAGAGAGCAGAACGTCTGATCCTTTAGATTACCTTTCGAGTGACTTTTCTTTATGATGAGTAATTTTTAAACGTGTCCAGATTAAATGAACCTGAATTTCATTCCTTCTCCCCACCATGCCCTCCCGGCTCTCGGCCTCCTCTCATCTCAGGGTTGGTCTGGCTGTCCTGTGGTAGAATCTGATCACCTTGTCCTCTGACTTTCCCACCAGTTTCTGCTTCCTGTTCCTGTTTCTTCTCCCCTTGGTGGCTTACAGATCTCTTCCTGTACAGGGTCCCTGGAGCCTGGCCAATCACAGGGCTCGACCGGACCTGTCCAGCTCAATTCCACCTTCTTCTGGGTGTTGAAAGCTGCCGTGGCCGACAGTGAAAGAATAAATACCGAGTTCAGAGGGAGCAGGGATCGCTGCAGACGCCTCGCTCTGCAGGAAGAGGATAAAGCCACATTAAGGCGAGAGGCCAGATCTGGGTTAGCATGGCGCTTTCTGCTCAGTGGATTAGTGTTGTGGTAACGTAACAACTGGCCAGATGTAAATACAGAACGTCATAAATGATTATGTTTGCTTTAAGCTCATCGGCTTAGACTGCAAGAGAAGGAGCAATTACGCAGCTAACCAGGCCCAGAGTTAGCCGTTAGCACATCGGAGGTGGACATCTTCCTGTCTTTCTCTCTCTCTGCTGCTGTGCTCCCATGAATCATTGCCTCTTACTCCTGTTCTTGGTGCGTGGGGTGGTGGTGGTGGTGGTGGGGAAATCACATTAAGTGGAGCGGCATGTTTGGCTCGCTCCTGCCTCGTCTTAATAGCTGTAATTTGGAGAGGAGAGAAAGGAACGGGGGAGAATGGAGAAGAAAAGCTTGCTCACAAACGCTAATTCCAGTCAACAAAAACACCCTCCGCGATCCCACCACAGTCATTTGCATTCAAATATCCAGCAGCTAAATATGTAAAGACAAAATAGCGGCGCAGCGTTTTCCAAGCGGAGATGTCTGCTGCCGTGTGGCGGGTTCAGAGGAGGCGCCGTCTCCAGGCGAGACACCGGGACGACCCGGCAGCTTCCACTGGACGAGTCCAGGAGTCACAGCGGCTACGAGCAGAGCTGGCTAGCAGTTAGTTACATTAGCTTGTCTAACTTGTTACTATGCTGTACTTTCAACTTTTTCTTGATTCATTTTATGATGAAGTATCTGTACTTTTACTTTTACTAAAATTTCTTGGTTTTCTCCTCACTGAATTATTGTTTTAACCAAAAAAATCACCAGACACAGACGCATACCTGAGGTCCTTGTTAAAGTTAAAAAAAATTTTATTGAAAGAAACTGATTTGGGGGGAGGGTGGATTTTGCCTGATTTTGTAATGTTTCTGTTACTTATATGAATTATTGTAATTTTTGTCTTAAAAATATAAAAAATTCCATTTTATATTTTGATCCATCCATCCATCCATCCATCCATCCATTTTCTCCCGCTTATCCGGAGTCGGGTCGCGGGGGCAGCAGCTTCAGAAGGGAGGCCCAGACTTCCCTCTCCCCAGCCACTTCTTCCAGCTCCTCCGGAGGAACCCCAAGGTGTTCCCAGGCCAGCCGAGAGACATAGTCCCTCCAGCGTGTCCTGGGTCTTCCTCGGGGCCTCC